>JAMKQA010248370.1:0-32720 GCA_024699735.1 Posidonia australis
GAATGCAATACATTACATTTACATGACACTTGATTACATTATTTGAATCTCAATGAACTTCAACTTCTATCTTTCTTAGAGTCATGAGCTTGACTTGAATCTTCACGATAGCTTTTCATGACATGATCCTTCTTACCATTTTCACCTTCCTCATTTTCCAAGGTCCATATGAGCTCTTTCTTGACTTATTAAGAAGGGTTAACATACAAATATGTTTTTTTTATTATCAAATTGAGATGAGGTAATTTTGCCAACATTGTGTTGTTTGGCCTTGAACTAGGCCAAGCAATCGATCTCATATCATATAGGAGTCGTTCCTGGAGATGTCATGATATGGCTTACTTAGTCGATCGCCCAAGTACCCCAAAACCGATCAGTCAAGGAGTAATGCTTAATCAGACATGATTCACTACAACTTGGCCTTCAAGTTGATTGCTAGGGTCAGGCAACCATTCCCACATCATACATGTTGGTTGCCTTTGCACTTAAATGCATTCCTTTCAACATGCCAATCGGGGATAGATTATGATGTTAGGAATCAAATTCATATTGATATTATATTCTATTTATTTTGATAGTAATCTAATTCAATCATGTTTTATCTCATAATTAGATCAATATTATATCTGATTCTACATTTAAGCATTTGTTTTATCAACATTATATTCAATAACATGCTTAATCTAATATTTTATATGTTAACCATATGATCAATTTGACATTATATTCAAGCATATATAAAAATCATGTGTGATCTACCCCTTAGGCTTGACGCTCGCTTGTTCCCAAATAACACCCACTTGTCTCAAACGATGCACGGATGCTTGTCCCAAATAGCGTTCGTTCATCCCAAATGAGACTCACATGTAGACTATGTTTGATTGAACGACTCCAACATCATCCAAATTTTCATTAAATCATGTTAGATTGTGTTTTTTTATCGACATTATATTTGATTATTTGTATATCTATTTTCGTATTCTTTTTGGTAATTGATCGTGTATTTTCATCAATATTATATTTTATTATTATATATGTTGGATCTAATGCTTAGAACCTCGACATTATATTTGAACATGCACATGGCCAATCCCATATTATATGTTAATTTCGACATTATATTCAAAACATAAATGGAAATCACATGTTTGACATCACATTCGAACACACATGAATCCCTTATGTTAATCTCGACATTATAGTCAAACATACCAGAATCTTGCTTGGCCTTGAACCAAGCTAGACGACCAATTCCATATCAACATGACAATCTTGACATTATACTGGAGCTCACATGTACTGTTTGGTCTCAAACAAGGGTAGGGATCAATCCCATATTCATATGTTAGCCTTAACATTATATTTAAACATACATGAACCTTAATGGCGTTCGGCCTCGAATCATGCTGAACGATCAATTCCAAAATTGTGCTAGTTTCAACATTATATTCGAAACACATATAAAAAATCATATGTTAATTTTAACATTATATTTAAAAACATATATAAAAAATCATGTGATCTCCTATTTAGCCATAATGTCAATCGTTTGGGACGATCTAACCACAAACCAGGTCGAGGCGTCCGATCTCATATTAATATGCTAATCTCGACATTACATTTGAGTATACAAGCATATATATGAATCATATTTCTTGTTTGCCATTAATGTGTCAATTTTGATTATATGATTGCTATCTTTTATTTCTAGAATAAATGTGTGCGACTGTAACAAGGTTCTTCTATGGTAATTAATAGACCCTCATCAGAAGTGGTCTGAGAGAAGTCCGAACATGAAAGAATTATGATAGTACCTTGAGATTTGTTGGAAAATACAAATTCCACGTGAAGTGTAAGAAAGAACTCGCAAACACTCTATCACCCTCCTATTTTAGTATATGAATACAATGAATGTTTGTATGTGAATAGGATATGAATATGTGTATGAATACTATTCTAGTATTGAATGTGTACTTATTCAAAACTTATGAAAAGTATATGAATGTTTGTGTGAATACTATCAGAAAATACATTGAGTGTTTTGTTATATTTTATGAAGAGTATAAATCAATTTTGTATAAGTACTATTTCATAATTGAGTGAGTACTTCTCTAGATTTTACAATTTATATATGAATTTTAGTATGATATTATTGCAGAATTGACGAAGTATTTCTCCTAATTTTAGGAAGAATATATGAATGTGCCTCCAAATATTATTCCACAATTGACTAACTAAGATTCGTATGTAATACTAAACTGTCCAATGTAAGAGAGTGAATACCATATGTGTTTTTTTGCAAGCGATAACATGTGAATACCATATGTGTGAAAAATAAATCTTTCCATATAAAGAGTGTGAATACTAAAAGATAATGACAATGAATTTGTGTAACAGTAAATACGTACATTGATGTAAAGTAAAATTAATTTTGCCGATGAAAAATGTTGTCATTGAAATGGTGAAGATATGATTAAAAATTGACTGTAAGAGTTAGGACTGGCAATGGGTCAGATTTGGACCCAGAATCTGTGGGTCTATACCCGTAAAGTATAGGTCTGGGTCCTAAAAATGAGACTCGTGAACTCGTAAACTGGGACTTGCTAGACCCACTCATTTACTGGATAGGGTCTAAGTCTAAAAATACCCAGACTCGTAGACCAGTAGACTCGATTTATATATAATATATTATAAGTTAAATATAAGAACTAATTATTGTATAATATTTACACTATATATATAATATATATTATTCTATTCTCAAATCTCAATTTCTCGTTTATTGAATTATTTGAATAATTGAATCTCAATTGAATATCATTGTATTTAGTAAAGTTTATTTGAATCTTGAATCTTGAATGTTGAATGTGCATTTGAGATATATCAGAGTTGAATCTTGAATGTATATTTGGATATGTTTATTTGAATAATTTGAATCACTGCAATCTCCTGTTTTCAAAGAAATCTTCTGTTTTCATTGAATCATTTGAATAATTGAATTTTAGTTAAGAAATAAGTTAAATAATCCATTAGACCGTAGACCTAGACCTAAACCTATTATCTTCATAAGTCTGAGTATAAGTCTAAGTCCTAATTTTAGAATCCTGACTTGGACCCGAATCCGTGAAAAAAGATGGATCTAGATCTAGATATAGATAGACCTGACCCAAACTGACCTGTTGCCATCTTTAGTAAGAATAGAGAAAATAATTTTTTATTTTCATGAAAACTCTAAAATTGATAGAAATTGGAATTCTGTGCATTTACATTGGGGAAGGGAGAGAGGGGAGAGAAGCCCATAGGATGTATTTGCATTTCCGTGGTAGGAATATGTTAAAGATCTTTACATTAGTTGATAAAAATTAGACTTCATATTTCTAAGAATTAATATTGAGAATGCTAGTTTCAATTTAGACCAGAGAAATCCATCTAATGATTCACAAACAAGGAACATAATAGATGCAATTAGAGCACATTTGAAAATTTTGATATATATATAAAAATAGATAAATATAAATAAAAATATAATAGAATTTTTGCTAGAATGCCCTAAAAAACATAGCAAATAGCTCATGTATCCTTCTAAAATAACTAATGATTTATATACCCTCTTAAATAATAATCATAGCTATAATAACCTTATGGTTAACAAATGTTGGAAAGAAGATTTTAACTCTTTTTTTTTGTCATTAAAATGATTATTTAGCCCTTATTGCTTGTATATCTTCCAAAAATATAAATTTCAACGTTTATTCTTAGATGATCATGTCTTCGTAAGAGATGATGGTAGAGAACCACTGGGACTACCGTTAAAAGATAAGAAATGAGAGAGAAATTAAGAAAAATGTATGATACGAGGGTCAGTTCAAAACTAAGTGGGAACATTTTTGTCTTCTCATAGGTTGGGTTAAAAGTGATTTAGTGTTAATGGTAGGCCAACGAAGGATATATAAGTATAATGTTTATTTTTATAAGGAAATATAAATAATTATCTATTTTAAATAAGTGTTCGAAACTGTTTACTACGCTTTTGAGAATATTCAAACAAAAATCTCAAATATAAATGCAACACAATAAAACTGGACATTATTATACAACTAATAAAAAGGATCTACCATTAGATTGTTATTATACGATTGTAATATGGGTAGAAAAAAGATAAAAAAATCACATCAATCATACGGTGACTTTGTAAAAAGCCTAAACCCTAGAAACCGTTTTTGTTCTTCTTCTTTTCCTCCTCCTTTTCTTCCACCAAATAGAAGAGTTCCAACTCGTCTCCCCTGCAACTCCAAATGGGTCGGAAGAAGAAGTTTATCGACAAGAGGCACTCCGCCGTCTTCCAACTCTTCGCTCGCGACACCGCCAACGACCCTTCTTCGGGCTCCAACCCCACTCCCACCGACACCGCCTCGGACCGTGTCTTCGTTCGGGTTGATAGAAATCCCTATTCCAACCCCAATTTCCTTGAAGAAGACGAAGCCGGAAACCTCGCCGACGAATACCGCGTCCTGTCCATCTTCGCCGATGCCGACGAAGACAACTACGGTTCCAGCATCAGCACCCGCTCCCTCCGGGAAAAGCTACCGTCTTTGGCGGGGACGCAGTTCCGAGGTGGCGGGGGAAAGCTTCCTGATCACGTGAGGAAGGAAATTCTCGAGCTTGGGTTGCCGGACGATGGGTACAATTACCTCCTCCACCTGCGCGAGATCAAGAACTCGGGCGGTGGTTCTTCTTACCACCAGAACCACAAGGCGAGGATGGATCTTGTGCCGCTGGATGTGAAGGCTTACGATGCGTCGAGGATCAGGGTTAGGGATCGGTTCGGTGAGGTGGATGACAGTTCCGTTATGACTGCTGTTGCAGCGAAGACCGTCCCTGTCAGGGTGCAGAAGGCGGTCGACGAGGAGGTGGCAAAGCTGTTGGACGATGGGGAGTGGTCGATGTTCGGGTCGGATGTTGAGGAACTTGAGGAGAATTTCGTCATCAAGGCCAATGTCCCTGAGGGAGGTGAAGAGGAAGAAGAGGAGGAGGAGGATGTTGTAGTTAAGGCCAATGTACGTGGGGGTGGTGACGTTGTTGACAAGAGGGCGGGTGTTGCTGGTTGGTTGGAGAGCTGTGTTGATGGGTATGGATCAGTGGATGCCACTAGAGTTCATGGGGCGGAGGACACTGACGATTTTGGAGTAGAGAAAGACAGAACTCGGCGGCTTCTAGATGCACAGTTTGATTTGGTGAGTTTCTCAAGTTTTCTCAGTTGTAATTGGTTGAAGTATAATATTTAATTTTGACTATGCTTTTACAAAAGCTTATTACTTGATAACCATATGATGTTTTTGAAGAAAAGATTTATGAAATTATGAATTTTCTCACTATTTTTATGAAAAATTATGAAGTGATAACTAAATTATGAAAAATAGTGATAATAATAATAATGAAAGAAACAAAATTAAATAAGCTTATAAAATGTGTGAAGATGATGACATGGTGTGTAGGAGAGAGAACTAATTGCTCAGGAATACTTGTGAATGAAGTTCTCATGTTTTCTTAGACTTCGTTTTAATTCAAACCTGTCCTAGTTGAGTATAAATGAGCTTAATTTTGTGCTCAGCATGACTTGTAGTATGGACGTTTGATGGATTGGGTGTTGTTTTATGGTTCATTGCTTTGGTTGCAGCCTCTATGACATGATATATATGCTTCAGTTTAATTCAATATTTTGGAGAAATGATTTCTTTCTAAGTTTATTCATGACTGATTCATTATCAATGGAAGCATCAAGTTGCTATACCTATTAGTTTAATATAAAAGAGATTATTGGGTAGAATATGGCCTTTGAATTCATGGAGAGTTTTCTTTCAACATATTGACATTGGTCTTTTTGAAAACTTCTTCTTCACAAGTTTATATTAGTTTGTTTCTCCATTTAGTATCATTGTCTCTTTTAATTAGAGATTTAGAGTTCACCTTATCCTCACCTGGGTGAGAATTATATAAAATCCATTCCAAGGTGTCACCTTGTTCTTTAAGTTGGGCTCCTAGGCTTCACCTTATCCCTTACCTTGAGTGCTTAGGGTTCACCTTGAGCACATAGGCATTGGCCTTGGTGATGTTTATAGAATGCTAGTATACAGAATTCAAGATGTATTTTCTGTAGTATCTTATACGATTTTATTTCCTCTTATAGTTTATTGTGAACTTACACATGTTTGTCATCTTATCTTGTCCATTTGTGTACAAGGAAATGCATGTTCTATCTCATTTGTCATGTGGACAATTTTGTAAAACAATGTTCTTATTCATAAGTATGTTAAAAATTATGTAAAAAAGTGACAACCTTCATGTGATTTTTCTTTATTTTATTCATTTCCTGTTGTGCAGTCCAGTTTCATTTTTTTCTTGCAATTTATACGTCTTCTTATGCTGTTGGAGTTGCATCTGACTCTCAATTTTTTTTGTTTTGTCTTGCAGCTTGCACTTCGGGAATATGGCAGTGACAGTGATGACAATGATGTCCATTATGAAGAGAATGAAGCCAAAGCTCTTGCCTTTAAGATCAACGATGCGCTTAAAGATTATCACATGGATGACTTGGAACTTGAGGACAAGTACAAAGTTCCTGGGGATTTTAAACTCCAGGATCCAGAATCAGGCAAAAGTGCACTTGCCGATTCATCTGCCGAGATAATTCGTAAATGTACGGAGTATGCTAAAATGTACAGCCAAGAGAATGAAGATAATGTTGAAGTTGTGCTTTTTGAGGAAAGTAGCAATGAGTCTGAGATCTGGGATTGCGAGACTATAGTAAGTACATATTCAAATCTTGATAATCACCCTGGAAAAATACCAGTTCCAGAGAAACTAAAGGTCCCTCAACTTTTGCCTGGTGCTTTGGGTGAAAAATGCAATGTCATCACACTGAAAGGAAAGGAGAAACTTCCTGTACATTTCTTGCCTAACAGCAAGAAGGTGCTCAGTGAAAAGGTGAAAAAAATGCCAGGTTCTAGCCCTGAGCAACCACAAAAGAAGAGATTGCAGGATGAATCAAAGGAGGAGAAGAAGGAGAGAAAGGCAAGCTTAACTGCTTTTCAATTGCATGCTTTTATTTTCAGCTCTTTTCCTTTATTTTTAGGAGTTTCAAAATTTCTAGTTCCTGTTGGTTTAAGTTCATGCAGATTTTTTATTGGTATTTGTTTTGGACTACGGAGTTAATGCACACGATACGTTTGTTAATTTATGAACATTTTGATGTGTATAATTTTAAAATAACGACAGACTGACATGTGGTTTTTTTTCTACACTGTGCAATGGTTATGACTTATGGTACTCGTCACTTATAATGCTTATACATCATGGTGGTGCTCCAATGTGCAGGCTGCTGTAAAACAAGAGAAAAGAGAAGCACGTCATGCAAAAAAAGAGCTAAAAGGCCTGTACAGATGTGAAGCCCAGCGAGCCCAGAAGGTTGCTGCCTTCTCGGGACCATCTTCCATCCACCTTATGTAACTCTGTATGTTAGCAAAAAACTACTTTTTGCTCTCACGCTATAGGTCTATAGAGGTCTAGTTGATCATCTTTTTTTCTTTTTCTGGCACCGGGAGGATTGCAAGCTTGATGAATGCATCAACCTTTTCCCTTGACAGAAACACACTTTTATGTTTGCCAAAAAATTTGCCTTTTTTTATCATGTTAGATATCAGAAGTAATGGGTGCTCTTTAGACAACAGAATGGTTTAAAATATAGCACACAACAGTTTACAATGTCTAGTTTGGGTTTGGAAGATTAGATTCTCTTTGATGTTATATTTTAGGCGGAATGGTAGGATTAGATATGGCTGTAGCTGCCATGCTTCTGGAAGGTGTAGACCATGAACGGATGTCACATGCCTCAGGTTTCTTGGATTATTTATACTCCATATAGACATGAGCCTTAACTGAACGAAGCATGGACAATTAGGAAAATCTGAGCATGGCAAGTACAGTTATGATCCATATCTTCATGGAGCATGGAAACATTTAGATAATTGTTCCTGCTGTATATTCTGTTCGCTTATCGATTAAAGGAATCATAATGATCCGTAATTTGGTTTCTTTTGATTCGTTTCTCTTTAATCAGGTATTGCTTTTGGCAGTGAAGAAACTGTTGCCACGAGGGCTGTGTACTTTTGGAAGCCTAAACGAAGTGATCAAGCTTTTGTTTCTGGCTTCACATCGTTAAAGCTTGAGATCCTTCGAGTTCTATCCAAGCAGATTGCTAATTATCAATTTATACACATCTTAACAATATAGTTATTTTTACTCGATATTGTAATGCTAGAAACACCATGAATTGGATATACGCAAAATTATTTCTTTGATTTGTGGTTCCATCGAAATTTATTTATTTGCTAAACAGTTAAATACATATACGTTATTGTTTCCCTATGCTATCAGTTGGATTTGTTTGGGTCGTTAGATTATATACGTTATTTTCTCCAACAGAATCACAATTTGGGGCAATCAGAATAGAATGGCAAGCATGATTTTTTTTTTACCTATACATCGAAGTCGTTTTGATGAATGTTTTCCTTGACATTGTTAACATTTGTCATTGAGAGAAATGTGGCGAAAAGACAAACTAGTTGGAAAGAATTAGCAATGTAGGATTCATTTATTTTCTTTGTTAACATGTATGTCCTTTTTTGTAGGTGAGAAATGTATCAAGAATTGTATAGTAATTAGAGGAGCTTGCACGGGCAAAATTTCCAAAATAATTTTTGTTAAGACCAAGGTTTTTATAAACCTGCTGTTTTGACCTAAGATGGGCCTCATTAGTTTTTAGGAAAAAACGAATCAAGTGGTAGTATCGCCGAATTCAATTGCCTAATTTAGTTGAAACTGAATTTGTCATTTGAGCCAATTCAATTGCCTAATTTAGTTGAAACTGAATTTGTCATTTGAGCCGTTGAAGTGTTTGGACTAAATTCGATGGTTTGTAGATGAGGTTTGGAAAATTTAAAGGTTTCTCAGGTGTTGTCTCATAAAATTGTGTTGTAATTATTTTTTATCGTTGTGTTATTTTCAAAGAAAGAGTTATATTAAAATTTTAAAAACAATAAAATTTCCACCGCAATTGGTGATAGACTAGAGAAGAAAGAAGGGATAAATCAACAAGAGCCAAAGGAATGTCACAATGCCCTTGGATAGGGGTGTACATGGGTCTGAGTTGACCTGAAAATCGAACCAATCCGAACTGTATGGGTTACGTTAGGTTTTCTTAATCATGGATTGGAATAGGTCAGAAAATCTCAAACCCAAACTTTATGGGTTTCAGGCTTGGGTTATCCAACCCGATCTGAATCCGAAGGTATATATATATATATAATAGTAATCATTTATATTTATAAATACATTATATATATATATAATTTTTAATTTATAAAAGTATAAAACATTAATCACAGTTTCTTTTTTCACTTCTCATGCTTGACACTTGTATATATTTCATAGACAATATTAGTAGAGTTACATTTGTTTGTTAAGCAACTATATTTTTATTAATTATTTTTAGATCAATAAACCATGAATTATCCTTTATTTTTTGTAGTCTTCTGCTCTTTTAGTTAAGTTAACAACATTCTCTTGTACTATTGGAAAAAATTATTATTAGTTGGCTAAGCAATACTAATGTATCACATGTCAATTTTTTTGACTTTTAATAATAGATGAGTTTATTATTATGATTTTTGTAATTAATAATAGATGAGTCTATATCTTTTTTTGTATAAAATTCAAGTACTATAAAATCCGAGAATCGACTTGACCCAACTCGAAGTTTGTGGGTTGGGTTAGATCTAGATTGGGTATGGGTTCAAAATTGTCTAACCCAAACAATATAGGTTGGATTGTGAATTCACTCCTAACCCGACCCATGTACACCCCTACCCTTGGAGAAAGCAATCAGTTGTCAAACAGTGTATAAAAGCCATCAAGTAACAACAAACGGATGCTCAAAGAAAAGGCACTTGAAGCCTCTCCTCTTAAGTGCCACCTTGGTGATAAATACCAACATGAAAGTATTGCCACGCAAAGGATTGTACCCTTGTTGAATGTCCTTAACCTCTAGATTCGACTAACACAAGTTGTTTGCATCCTGGGTCTCCAATCACATTGAAAAGAGATTTAATGTGAAAAGAACCACTCTCTTCTAATAATCATGAATGATAATACAACTTAGAGAAAATCGATATTGAACCATGAGTTTCAAATGTTTTTTGTCTTTTTTGAGATCCCATCAGAATGCCATCCTAAAACAATCCCTAATCTCTGTTTATATGCAACACTCAAGTCGGATAACAACAATAAACAAGCCACAAAATGATACTTCAGTGAGATAGATTCTACCAAGAATCCATCACCTTTCCCAAATCCGTTTGCTCTTACCCCAGAATCCACCACCATACCAATTGTGTACGAATAAGATGACCTTTTGCCATTGAAAGAATAGATGAAGATGGTTGGGAGAACGAATAAGAAGCAGCAAAAGCCAAGATCTTCGTGATACAGTTATCATTCCTCACCGCTGATTGCTGAGGTATATCCCACAACGTAAGTAGCTCAACGATTCCAGTATTGTTAACTAATGGAAAACATGCGCTACTGATATCAATCTGAAAAATAAGCAACACAGACAATATATTTCTCGAAGGGTCTTGTCACATTACATTTTAGTATTGTTACCGGGTACCAAAAGATGTTTTCACCATACAAGAATTCTACATCCCTTGAGCCTTATACATGGCTTCGACAAATAATAAGTACCACATATAACTTACTCCCATCGTTCATGGAAGAATTCCAAATAGGTTATCCTGTTCTATTGAAGCAAAACAAGAAAACAACTTGCAAATAGAAGAAGAAAAATTGAAGCTCGAACGTCAAAATTATAAAGGGAATAATATGCTCGGCAAAATGGCAAGGGGAGATCATTCGACAATGGAGAGAGCCAGGACCTTCGTGTGGTGGCGCCATGTTTCTAAGAATGATCACTTTGATAAGGCTTGCTGTCTACCATCTGGGATTGCTACCAAAACTATAGGCTTTGCGGCTCTGATAAATGGAACATCACATCGGAAATAGCCCTTCCTCTCAAGCTGTAGTATCTCTCCTTGTTTCAGATTACGCATATTAGAATCCCCAAGGGCTGCAGTCTCCTTTCTCGTGCAAGGATTGAGAAAATCGATAAATTCTTCATCTTCCTCCAGCTGTGTATATCATGGAATATTGTGTCAATTATCATACTCAACTATAAAATAATAAAACAAGCTAAACAATCGTGTTAGATATAAAAGCATAGTTTCTACAGAAACAAGATATAACTGCAGCAGTGACATGCACTGTTCTCAATTCATGCATTTATTCGGCCAACCAAGGTAAAGTCTAATACGTATTTGGAAAAGTTGGAAAAAACATACCCTGTCAAGATTCTAGTGTTACTGCAGAAAATTCCACACAATCTAGTTTGCTAGAAACCTTTAGAAAATTTCAAACCAAATTACCCTTGTAAACCTATAAGGCTAACGTTGAGATTAACTATGGCAATATTCTTTTATGATAATGTTATAAACATTTATGTATTACATTCAGAAACTGTGTTATATGATTGTCAAAAATTCTTCGCAAAAAATGCATCTGATATTCTAATGGGTCTAATATAGATTATGCACTTTATGGACGCTGCTAGTATTTGTATCCATTACAATAAATTACAGGATAATATCATAATATTTTTAAAACATTATATCTATAATATAATTTACTAAATAGGCAATAATAATATGATATATGTGAAGGGCAAATCTTGTAATAGCATGAAATATATCCTAGAGATTCATGGGCAATAATATGGTAAAAATTTCTCTAAAATCTACGGATTTCACTGCTTCTGACAGAATTTAAAAAGTCACTAAAATACACTACACTGCTATGTTTCACAATCATGAGATTCTCCAAGAGTCTCAGCAGAATCTGTCAATTTTGGTAGAGATTATGCCCAAAATCAGCATTCGTAAATCTGAAGCCATAATGGCCCATCCAAATGGCCCTAGTTTTGGAATGACTTGGCTGATTGACTCAATTCAGATAAAGTAGGTTATCTATTGGTTCCAAACTAACCCACTAATCAAGTTTCTTAGACAAGGACAAACTTCACAACTTTCTAGTATAAAACTGCATTTGGAACTGTAGCTCTTGGTGAAATGCATTTTCCAGAAAAACAGTTCCAGATGGATTTTTCTTCCAATGCTTTATTGAAAAGCAATGAACAGCTTTTCTGTGATTTGAACTAAAAAATGCTCTGTAATGCTTTTAATTAAAATATGTAGTTCTAAAAATAGTTTCAAACGAAGTGTAAGGCATCTCCCCCTTCATCGTTTGCCCAACAGAGAGGGAAGCCCAAGCTGTCAACATACCAGTGATTTGTTCTCACCTTTTGGCGTTGATTTGCATTTTCAGTCTACTACAAGTTCAAGTTTTTTTTATTTCAAACTACATTTGCTATCAACATTCCTCTGTTTATTCTTCAATATGAGTCATCCTACAACTACAGCTTTCTTATCACTGTTTTCTATTGGATAAATAGATAAAATTTGATTTGGCAGTCAATACATCACATATTCACACCCTAAATATGCATACTGCTCCATGTTGAAACAAATCATTATCGTTGTAAATAAGTCATAATATCTAGCGATAACTACCAACTTTCCCCTATTCTAGGTCATTTGTTTGCATTGCTAAAAAAACCAAAACAATACTTGTAAGTTGTCGAACAAGTTTGACCAGTTGATAGGGCATTGAGCCAGCTAGTGGATGACTACACAACTTGAAATTCACAGTAGCATGTAGCTTCTTTTACCCAGGAATGAATGACATTGAACCGTGAATTAGATGCAATAATAAAGTAAATAAATAACAGAAATAGCTGAGCTTAGAACGGTAAAACACCATAAAAAACAAACTTCATATGCATAAGACTAAAAAAAGGGGGTAACTAGATGCCAAAGAGACAGAGTTAGATGTAAATCAACAATTGAAACGGTATATATCAAGTTAGGTAATTTGCATGGGCCACACAAGTTTCAATAAAAGATTGCAAGATTTACACAGAATGTGACTTGTAAGAATGGCAATCCAGATAACATGAAAAGCATTAATGAATGAACATATTTATTAACAGTGAGTACCTTTTTCTTTGTGATTAAATAGTCAAACTCCAGTAGAGAAAGCTTGACCAGCTCATCTGTATCAGGAAGCCACGTTAACTTCAACTTTGTTGCCTTAACTGAGCCTTCAAGATGCAAAGCTCCAGTCAAATTCATAACATTTCCGGCCTCATCTTTCTTAACCTCCTCGACAATAGCATTTCCCCAATCCATTAAAGTGATCTCCTCATTCAAAGATACAGAGGATGCATCAGCATAATCTATCCATATTCTCTTTGTGTATGTTGTAGCTTTTGATCCTGCACCTTCATACTTCTTATGCCGAGGGATGATGCGGACAAAGGGTTTCTCAGGACCATCTGTCAGGGACAACAATATCTTCTGCTCATCCAGGACAGCAGTATGTCTAGGACAGATTGGATCAATGATCTTCTTGTTTATGGTCCATAGCTTGTCCCACTCCATCAGATTAATGTTTTTTGAGGCACCCTGCATTTAAGAAGTGGGTCAGTGTTTTAGTATTTTTGCGTACAGTAGTAAAAGTAGATATATGGTAAAATTGTATACTTGAAACAAACCTGTTGAAGAATAAACTGTATTAATGCCTCAATTTTGAGTCCTCTGCGAACAATCCCCTGAACAGTGGGGAAGCGTGGATCATCCCAACCCTCAACTTGGCCATTCTGAACAAACCAAAGAAGCTTGCGCTTGCTTAAAAGGGTATATACCATGTTAAGCCTACTAAATTCATAAACTAGGACTTTTCGGAGTCCCATTTCCTCAAGTATTCTGTAATATTGTGCATTACGATCATGATACTCATTCGAACGAAGTGCGTGAGTTATACCCTCATAAGAATCCACAAATGGACACGCAAAATCGTAAGTTGGGTACACCTTGTATTTTGACCCAATGCGATGATGAGCATCTAGATTGCAGCGATAATAAACAGGATCTCTAAGGGCCTTGTTGGGATCTTGCATGCCAAGTTTGCCACGCACACAGCACTGCAAGCCTCTTTCAGACCCTGCAATCATCTCTCGCCACAACGCCAAATTCTCATCTACAGGGTTGTTCCTGCGCTTTGACTCGATACCATCCATCCTCTCTTTCTGCATCTGCTCTCGAGGGGTATCATCAACGTATGCTTTTCCCTGAATGATTAATCTCTCAGCCATTTCCAGCAACTGTGGGAAATAATCCGAAGTATAAGTAACAGCATCATACTCCATGCCTAATGTCCCAATGTCCCTCAACAAATTATCCACAAATTCGCTGCTTTCTTTTGAAGGATTAGTATCATCAAAACGAATTATTATCTTTCCTCGGTATCTCTGAGCGAAATACTGATTCAGAAGAGCAGCCTTCGTGTGCCCTATATGAAGATACCCACTAGGCTCAGGGGCAAATCTCAAACACACTTCTCCAACTTTAGCACCAGGGAGATCTATTTCAAAAGGAGCAGATGCCCTCTCTCTTACTTCACCGTCCACCACCTTTGCATCCTTTGTTTTTGAAACATGATCTGCACCTCGTTCTGTTTCCTTAGGCTTAGCCACTACTGGCTTTCCTAATCCTCTTTTACCGACATATGCAGCAGTCACTTCATGTAAGGCCGTAGTGTACTCCACTGCAATTGAATTAAACCATCGAACCAGATTCTGGTACTTCTTCGACTTCCTCAAACTCTCCCACCTCTGTCCAGTTCCTATAAAAAATGCAAGCGCATTAGTTACCTTCATAACAAAACCTCAATCCTTATTAACAGCAAGCGAAGAACTCTGCAAGGCCTGAATCGCTCGTCACCTGCAAGACCAGACCAGATGGCAATATCAGCAACAGACAGATTGTGACCCACCAAAAACGTCCGTGATGCCAGATAGCTATCCACATATGTACAAGCAGACTCGAACTCTGAACCAACCGATAACACCGGAGCATAATCGAGCCACTCATCGATCTAACCACGGCAACCAGAAACAAAGTCAAAACTCAAAACCCATCCCATTGCCTAGGAAACATCTTTAGAAGTACACATTTAGCAGAAAGAAAATTGAAGAAAAAAAAAACCCTACCTGCCCGGACTCGAGCGCATCCCGCCCGTAGAAATAGGGAAGAGCAGCTGCGACTCGTCCAACGTACCGCAGGAGAGTGTTGGTTCCGTGGAGCTTCTGTCTGAACAAGTGGGTTGAACAATCACATGCATAAGAACGAAGGAACTCAACGCAAACCAGACCAGCAACCTAGCAAATACTACGAAATCCTCAAACCCAACGTCAAACACGAAAATCGCTAATTGGGTACCCAAAAAATCGAAATTTTAACAGAAATCCGTAGCCAAAATACGAGAAGGGTTGCAAAAAGATTACCCACCCGGAGGAGAAGCGGAAGAAGGGAGCGGAGCCTTGAGGGAGAGTGGAGTCGACTTGGAGACGGAAGCCTGCCACAGTGGCGGCGGCGATCACAGCGAGAGGTGGGGTTTCCGGGGAAAAGGCCACCGTTATCTCCATCTCCGGCGGCGAAAGAGAGAGAGCGTTAGGGCTTTTCCAAAAGCTTCAGGAGTTCCCTTAGTTGGGAAGCTGCTCTTTTGGAGTCCGGGAACAAAGTATGGGCCTTGGGAAGCCCAATTTGTCCCTTTTTTTTTTAAATTTTGTAATCACTAGAAATTCAATAAACATGTACTTAACGATGCCCGATGCCACCGCCAAGCGACAAAATAAACAGAATTCCGATATACTCCTCAGTTTATTAGGATATCAAAATAAGTACAACCAAATAATAACAAAATTAATCATTCTTAGGATCTCAAAAGTTCAATAGAAAACATTTCAAAAAGATATCTGACCAAAGAGAAGATGGTCAAGAAATGACTAAAATAAACCTTTGTGATCTCAAGCGGTCAATTTAAGGATGGACAATCAAATTCTCAATTAGAGTTGACAAAATCCTAGCCACCATAGTAGTGTAAATGGATTGGTTCAAAGATGAGAAGGAGGCCAGCACATGGACTTGATTCCAGTCCTATCGCATTTGTTGTATAACTTGAGACATAGATGAAACAACTGGCTTATTATCTATAAATAAGTTATCTACTCAACAAGTATAAGATGTAAAATTTGATAAAGTAATGAAGTTAGATTTCTATTATGTTGCCTAAAAAAAAAATAGAATTTCTGTTAATCCATAAGTTCCATAGAATTACAATTACAAGGGTATTCCAAACTTTTAAGTTAATATTAAACTTAACCATCCTAAATAAAGAAAAAAATAATCAGAGCTACAAACCTCATCCAAACATAGAGTATTGATCAAGAAAAAATTCTAGACATTTTTAACCAATGGACATTAAAGGAAAATATGGTTAATGGTTTCTAGATAATATTCACATAACTCACATTACGGTGCACCCGTTCAGTCCCGTCGGAGAAAATTAATGTTGCTTTTGGTACCATGAATGAAAATAGATAGAAATAGAATGAACTCTGGAATGAAATTTAGAATGCAGTGGAATAATGGAATTGAATAGTTTTATTTCATTCCTACGTTTGGTATGTAGTCAAATTGTAGAATGGAATTGACAGACAATTCATTTCTAATGTTTCGTACATAAGAATAGAATCGAAATGAAAATACAAAATTCAGAAAATTAACATCTACATATTAATAAAAATATCTTGTCAATTTGAAAAAAGAATTAATTAGTTTTTCCAATCAAGTAGAATAAAAATGGTAATTCATATTTGTTCATGACATTAGACCACTAAAAAAATAGTATTTTCACAGTACACCAAAAAATAATAGTTTTACGGTTAATAAAAGAAACGATATCAAATGTCACTATTAAGCACTACTTTCACTTATTTTTCTTTTTCTTCTTTTTTATCTCAATTTTTAGAATTAAATGAATGTTTGTATTTGAGAGTAATATAAGATTAATGTACCAAAATTTTTTAATCTCTATTTGAATTCTGAATAACTCCTTCAATAAATCTGAAATAGTAAACAATATTCTATTTGATTGTTAAAAAATCTAATAATTTTTATTATAGTTTACTTATTTCATAATAAGTTATTTGACAAAATAAATGAAATAAATTTATTCTGTTAAATACATGTGTGGGTTGAAAATGCACTCCTAGAATATGGTTTGTTTAGCAGCTCATAAAGGTATATAAGGAGCTTTCTTTTAGCAGGTCAGATCATATTAAATCATTTGAACCTCCATAGTTGTTAATGAGATGAAACCATTTATTGTTCAAACAAAATAGCTATAGCATAAACCATATAAAAATACATAATAGTAAATAACATAAACATTGTTCCATTTTAACCCACAACAAGTACAACAAAAGTAGTGATCCAAGTATCATCAGGTGGTATGACTACATCTAGCATTTCAAGCAAATTTTGTTCTACATAAAAAATGTCAAATGAGAGCAAACTGGTTCCAACCTTAAAAACATGACTTTAAGAAAAAGGATTTCCATAAGTCATCTTTTGTTGGCAACCAAAAGAAAAACACATCCACATAAGTCAGCAGCCTCTTGCATCTCTACTTCTTCCTATTGGCTTTTGTTTATAGAAACTAACCTAATCCTAGTTAAACTATAACACAACGAAGAAAATGACCTAGCTACCCTCCTTTAACCTAACTCTTCGTATCATATTCATTCCACTTCAACAATACACATGTTTTTTTTCATCCACAACAAATACATTTTTATTAGAGCATTTTATCAAACATATTCAAGATGCATTATCACATACCTTTCAATATGGGCACCTAAAAAACTTTTTCCCTTTTGGAGGAAGGTTTGGAAGAGATAACGATGACACTAGGTTTCTTGCAAAGCCACTTAGGAGTGGATAGAACTCCCTTGGGGGAAGAAACATAAGAACAAGAGCTCATCTTCAATGGAGATGGTTGGGGAGAGGAAAGAAGGTGAGAAAAAAATGAATATGATATATAGCAGTGTGGGAAATAAGGTAGCAGCAGATTGGAAATCGTAGGAGGGTATTTAAGCAAAGTTTGTGAAGTTTTTTGATCATTTTACACTCATGTAATGGCTAAAACAAATAATATTAGAAGTCATTCTAACTCAAGGACATTCAAATAAAGAGTTTGAAGCAACAAGGGTATTGGCAGAAAAATCAGAATATCAGGGACATGTAATGAATTATCATATGGAAGATAGGTATTGAGCCAAAAATCCCTTATAATTATAAAGGAAATCTTCTCCAAAACGTTGCACTAGATGGTCAAACTCAAATCAATCAAAGCCATCAAGATTGTAATGGAAGCACCAGCGGTCACACATTTGCCTTTAACTAATGATCTTATTATTTCTAGAGAAACCAACAAGAGTGAAATATCTATTATTAAAACTATATTGACTCATTTCTCACTATTGTCAAGTCAAGTGGTCAGTTACACAAAATCAACCATGTACTTCAACGCTAACTACTGTTAAGATCTACGTCAGCAACTCACTTCCTTCATGGGAGTCAAATTGAAGAACTCCTTTTATCACTTGGGTGCCATCACTAGGGGAAGGGCGAGCTCTTAAAGTAGCCTATGGCTATGATAATCTTAATGAACAATCCCAAGATTGAATGATAGGTTGGCATAGCAACATGTTATCTCATGCGGGGCATACCATTTTAATCAAGTCTGCTCCCACTACACTTCCCATGTACTCCATGGGTACTTTTTTTCTAGCAAAGATATGCATGCAAGTAGATTTGTAAGGTTCAAACAGACTTCTGGTAGGCACCTAATCAACACAAAACACCCATGCAAATTAGGAGGTCAAGGTATTTGTGATCATTCCCACCAAAAGGAATGGAAAAGGAGATAACTTGCGGCTCTACAATTATTCCCACTATGCTTTCTAGGACTACGGGTTCTATAGATAGGGATACATGGGTGGCCTGGAAGACCTTGAGGAAAGCTTCTCTATGCTTAGTGGAGGTATGGATCAGATCAAAAGGAAGCTTCTCTCTACTCTTGATTGGAAAAGGAGATAACTTACGACTCTGCAATCATTCCCACCATGCTTTCTAGGACTACGGGTTCTATAGATGGAGATACATGTGTAGCCTGGAAGACCTTGAGGAAAGCTTTTTTATGCTCGGTGGAGGTATGGATTAGATCAAAAGGAAGCTTCTCTAAGCTCACATGGCGAGTTATCGATCAAAAGGAAGCTCTATGGGTTCAAATCTTGATAGCCAAATATCTCAAGGGACCAGACTCTTGGAAAACTAAAAGTTCGACCATATGTTTTACCACCAAGTATTTTTGGTCGACAACACCGCATGTGGCATACTGGAAGTGGCCTTGGTTTTAATATTAAGCATGATCGGTGGATTGCAAACTTCATTCATGATTTCAGTCCTACCGCTGCTATCTCCAATGTTCCTGTGAGTTTGGCCCATGGTATCATGATCTCAAGAGAGAGATTGATGGAATAAAGTTCTTATTGAGCATGTGTTTGGTGCAGTTGCGCTTCTACTATTTTAAATATTAATATCAAAATCAATTGTTGGAAATGATTTGAATAGACCATACATAATTATAACAATCAAAATCGGCATGAATATATTAACAAGATATGCACACCAAGATCTACAATAATCCATATCAACAAATGTATGCATAGAATAGAACAATCAATAATAAAAAAAAAGGTTAAAGACTTATTAGAATGAGTTATCCTTTTAAGGACTTGCCTTAGAGGAAACAACACCTTACACATCGGTATTGTAACGATCTAGATTTTTGGTGGCATTTTAGATTAGATATTCAATCTAGATTTCTAGGTTATTGCACGTTGGTATGCTTGTGTCTTATGTTAGATACAAGAAATCCAACATTCAACACCTAAAATATTGACTTCTGGAATTTGAGTGTGTTGGACGCTGGGGATTCTAACGTCTAATGTTAGATGTGTGCCAAGCAATGTCCTACACCTAAATTATAGATTTCTGACTTTTTTGATGTTAGACGCAGAGTGTGGTGTGTCTTATATTAGACGTATGAGGGCACATGTATGACACATATGGTTTGTTTGGGTCATGCGCGTATTGCTACCGTGTATTCCCACCACATTTTACTGGCACGTAAAATTTAGTATTCTGGACCTAGAATTGAAGCTACATTTAAGTGGATTATATGAGTTTTTGGGATTTGGGATCCCTTCTTCCTCCACGTGCGAGCCAACCTGCAAGGGAGAAAAACAGAGAGAGGGAGAGAGGTAGAGGAGGAAGGAGAAGAAGAGGAGGAGGGGAGGTGCTATTACTAGTGTCGCCGTCTACATCGTCGATTCTGCGCCGTCTTTCACTTGTGACCTCAGCTGCAACTATCATGTGGTGAGAAGAGGGGGAGAAGAAGAGTAGGAATAGAGAAGGAAAGAAAGGGAGAGAGAGAGAGAAAGAGAGAGAGAGAGAAGAAGGAAGAGGGTCCTATGCAATCCAAAGAGAGGGAGATCAGTGATTGTGAGGAGGGGAGGGGGAAGACGGTCGTCGCCGCCCGTCGCCTATTGCTTGCATCTAACCATGCAGTGGATCTTGCTGCCGCCTTGTGGAGAGGAGGAGGAGCCAACGTAGACTAGTGAGGGAGAAGGGAGGAGACATACCTAGGAGGATGTGCCATTGTGTCTTTGCTTTGTCCTCATCCTCATGTAGCTAAGATCGTCGTTGGTGAACGGTACACACTTTACCATTCCCTTGCTCCCGGTTATGTGTTAATCTTGTAGTTTGTGCTTGGCTTAAGATATTCTTATTATGCCAAGATTTTGTGGTTGATGTTTGGCTTGTGGAATCTCCTATTATGCCTTAATCTTATGGTTGATGTTGGCATATGAGATCTCCTATTGTACTTGAGATTTATGGTGGTTCATTGCCCGTTATCATGCTCTATGATGCCTTGTTTATGTGCCATGCCTAGCTTAAGTTTAATCTTGCATATGCCCTAGTTTTGTGTTCCTCAATAGAGCAATGCATGCTTAGGAAGTGTTTTAAATTGATTTTGAGACTTGGAGTGGTATATTGATCTTGTAGAGGATTTTACAATATAATGATTAGGAGATGATTAGGAAAATGATTAGAATTGATCCTAAGGAATGCTTAAAATAATTTAGCAATATTTCCCTTATGTTGTAGTTAAAAGAAAAGATTATAGGACTTAAAAATAATAAGGTTTTCTCCTTAATGGTCTAGATGGACAATAGAGTTAATGTTTAATCGTAGGATTAGATATTAGTTTAGCTTTGGTGTGGTGCACTGAATTATGTATTTAATAACACTGTTTGGGTATTTAACAATGAGTTGGTTGTCTTGTGTAAGACATAGGTCAGTAAATGTCTTACACTTTGGCATAAGAACATAGAGTTCTAGGTGTGGTTTGTGTTGGTGTTTGATCTTATAAGTTAAATAAGACTTTGAAACTGTTGTTTTTGGTTTCTATGTGGTTTTTTTGAGTGAATTTTATACCTAAAAGGTGTTATTGCTTCTTTGTTGTTGTTTGGGGTGTTTTGCTTAGGCTGTAGTCATGCGTTGAGCGTAACGCTTTAAAACTCAAATGCTCCTAAGGCGTGGTTTTGGATTCAGTTTAGTCATGCAACTTGGTTTGATAGGGAAGTTGTCTAGGTGATGTTTTCGAGTTGGTTTTGGAATGTGATTTCAAAGGGTCTTCAAAAGGGTTTTTGAGGAAAATATTGAATGTTTTCGAATTGATTTTCCGAAGGATTTGGAAATGAGATTTTGAGTTGTGGATTTTGGTTGTAGCTTTTTGTGCAATGCTTGGTACGATGTTTTGTGGTGTTTTTGATATAATTTTCGAAATTGTTTTCTAAAAGAGTTTTGAAAAAGAGATACAAAGGTTTTGGAAAGATTTTCTGGAGACCAAGAGACTTAAGCTCTTGGCCAACCTTCTAGGGATGGGGTGATATCTCTAGGGTCATGAGCTGCTTACTTAAAGTAAGGTCTGAGTGGTTTTGTGGTTTTCGAGGGACCAAGAGACCAAAGCTCCCGAACGACCTTCAAGGACATGTTATACTCCTAGGGTCGTGAGTTGCTTGTTGAGGATGAGGCTCGAATGGCTTTCATAATTTTGTTGAGACTAGAGCTTTGTGGCTTGAGGTCCTGGCTAAGCCCGAATGAGAGAGGCCTCTGGTTGTTTGGGGCACTAAAACTAAGACGCCGAGAGGGTAGACCCTGTAGTGTTGTCCTAAGAGAGACAGTTTTCTCGTGGAGGGTGAGCTACTTTCTCAAGGAGGGTTAGTTTTGTGAGGGTCCTGTAGGGAGATAGGACATTAGAAAGGACTTGCTCTTCATAAGGTGACTTGTTCATGGTAGTGCAGTGTACTTCGGTGGCTACTTGTAGCTAAAGTTGATTACTTGGTGTCGAGGAACACGACTCAGTGTGGTTTTGTGCTTGTGTTTCTCGAAGTTTTGCCTATGTCGCCCCATAGTTATTGTAGTGGTGGTTTTGCTGAGCTCTGATTCAGGAAATCAGGCTCTCATCTAAAGTAGATCGTGTTTTCTAAGCAATGGCTCTATGTTTGGTTTTGTGGTTGTTGTGCATGTGTTGCTTGTAATTGTGAGCATTCATACATCGTTAGTTGTCTCATCTACACAAAGAGTACATGGGATCAGTTTGTGTGGTTTTTGGTGATTGTGTGTAATTTTGGACTTAACTTGACGAGAGTAGCCATTTTAAGAGTACATAATGTTTTTGAAAAGGCATACATTTGGTTTTGGTTTGAAAGAAAGAGGAAAATGGTTTTAAATGGCATGTCTTAAAGGTTTTGCTGCTTACTAGGCAATAGTGATTTGTCCTGTTGTGATATTATGACATCCAAGAGAGGTGCCTGAGCTTTGTTGCTTTCGACGTGTTTACGCTTGGTTCTCCGACGTTTGTTTGTTGAGTTATTTGGTGTATATTTTTGGTGGTGTGTGTTGGGTGATTGTTTTAAGTAGTTACTCAAGCATACTTTGTTTTATATTTTTATAGGTGTAGAATAAGAGTAGTGTTTTGCTAGTACACATAGCGAAGAGTCACACTGTGACATATCAAGGATCTAGGTAGGTAATTTAATTTATTTATGTTGTTTATTGTAGCAGTGATGATTGTTAATTAAAAAAAAGATAGAAAATGAAAAATATAGTTAGGATTGAGTGGTAGCGACTAGGAGGTCGTTACAAGTATGATGGGTTTATGTAACGCCCCCAAGCATCACAACCTACCACACTAACACACCTAGAGCTATTACCAAATAAATAACTCTAAAATAAATGCAATAAATTAAATTAAAGAACTAACAACAATTAATTACTAAATCTACCCAGAACTTGTAGTGTGTGGCTACGTGACTCTCGTTATATGCACTAAACTTGACTACTAGTTACATATCTACACCTGTAAGAAAAGTACTGAAATACACATGAGTAACATCTAAAAGTCACTCAACACATGGCTACCAATCAACTAAAAACAGCAAATTGGGATTGGAGCTGTAGATATTCAGCTCACCAAGCCATAGCTACCCCTCTTGACAATGCCAAAACAAAAACTTGTAAAGGAACCAAAACCTGCAAAATTCTATTGTAGACAAACATAGAAATCCTTTTGAAAACATGTTTGTTAATTAGAACCAAAACTTAGACATCTCAAAACTCGAGATTTGCCACAAGAACACCACTAAAATAGGGATTTTCACTAATGATGCTTGTGACCATGTCAGAATCGACTTTCGTGTGAGGGTGCACATGAAGACCGATAAGGTCACGACGAAGAGGTAAAATCTGAGGATAGATGTTCTACTCAAAGAGAAAACATCACAAACAACAAAGATAAGGAAGAAAGGAATCACCACCTAGTCTATTAAATTAAGAAGACGAGGAAAACTAAAAATCACATGATAAAACTAAAACAATATGCAATAGAAAGAATCCGTGTCAAATGAATGTAACACATGGGTCAATGCATGCTAGAGAAAGGGTAAGAACTCTGATTACGCATGAAGAAGGTGTTAGACACCCTCATATGCCCGATGAATTGGTCTTTCTCAGCTTACTCTCTCTTATGTGAGGCTATGTAGGCGATTGAATGTCAATTGACTGTTTACCATTGAAGCAAGATGATGTATGAATAAAACAAGCAAGGGATGTAAACATGAGAGGTAAACACACCAACCAGATCAGAGAATAGTACTAAAGTAGAGGATGTAAGTAGAAAACACATCAAGTGGGAAAACAAGGAGGTGGACTCAGTCTGGCTGTGCACTAGGGTCTGGTCAAACCACGCAATCCATCTGCGCAGGCTAGCCGCAGTCCAGACACATGCATCAAACAACAGACTTTTCATTATCCCAAAACAAAAATACAAGATCTAGAACAAAAATCCAAGAACAAGATCAAGTAGAGCAAACTCAACTTCAGAGAAATAAGGCTAATCAGAATCAAGAAACCAACAATAGATTAGCATAAAACAGTCTGGTTCAGCTTGTCTGAGCACTGGTCTAAGTGATTCGCATGACCGACATGCGGTATTGGCCTGCAACCTAGAAATTGGCTTCAAACAATGGACTTTCATTGCCATTTTCAAGTAACAGAGACCCATACAATCCAATCCAACGATCCAGGAACAAAGAATGGAAACCAGAGAAGGCAACGAGAGAAGGCAAACATGTAGTAGGCAAACATGCAAAATCAAACTTTGATGCACGAAACCATATGGACGAGCATCCCAGACCACTACACCAAAATCTTAGAAAACAAGTATCTTATCTTGATACCACAAAATCACAATTGCTCAACAACATAAATCCTTTAAAATATGTTTTCCAAAAACTATTTCCTCTTTCTCTTTTCAAAACACATGCATCTTTGAAATCTCTTTATGCACTATTAGAATGGCAGCTCATTGCCAAACCAAGTCCAAACTAGCACCAAAACTACAACTCAAAAACCAAGGTCTCCTCTAGATCTGAACCTGAAAACCTAAATCAGGGTTCAAAACCACAACTCATACACACAGTGTAAAAACCTATCATGTCTCTCTAGCCACAAGCGACCGACGACTAGGCCATAAGCCGTCAAAGTGCACTACACTGCCATAATAGGCCCACCCTATGCAAGAACCCTCCACCTCGAGTCTTTACTCTAAGAATCCTCCAACAGTCCATTCTAGGACAAATACTAGGTGCGCTCTCTCAGCATCTTAACTTAGGCACCAGGGAACTCTAACCCCTGTTCCTACCACTTGGGGCACCTGAGGACCCTAACCCCAGACTCTACCACTTAGTAACCACAACCTCAAACTCGTACTTGACTCTCTAGAGGTATCAATCGTCCCTAGTCTTCTAGTAAAGTCCTATGGTCCTATGACTCCCACCACTTGACAACCACGACCTTGGACTTGTACTTGACCCTCTAAAGGTATTAGTCATCCCTGATTTACCAGTACAATCCTACGGTCATTGTGGTTTCTACCACAACCATAGAAATCCTAGGAAATATTTTCCAAAATATTTTGCAAAACTTATGTATTTCTTTTCCAAATCCTTTTGGAAAATCATTTCAGAAATTATTTTAAAATCAACTCAAAAACACCACAAAAAACCATGCAAAACATTGCACGAAAATCCATGACCAATCACAAAATTTAGCAAAAACACTACACCATAGTGGCTGGGTGGGGAAAAACGTGCCCTTGACACACACACCCAATATGTAGGGTAGGACATGCACCCAAGATACGCCACAGGCCCAAGAATTGGCTTAAGGGTGTAGGGCACATACTACTTACCCCTAAGGGGTAAAAACTAGTAAGAGACCGTGAAACGAGATCAGCACTCAAAAAAGCATGATAAACCAAACCACAAACCATAACAATTGGGTTCCTACATGAACCCAATAGCGGCCAACCATCACAGAATAGGATTCCTACTTGGAATCCTTAACACAACCACAATAATAAATATTAATCATAGGATTTCCACTTGGAATCCCAAGCACAGTAATAAACAATATAATAATAGGGTTCCCATTTGGGATCCCCCACATTCACCACAACAAGCATAATATTAATAGGAATAAAAGAGAGGGTGTTGGTAGGTGCGTACCTCCAGCAACGTCGACCGTCGTGACCAACGACGAGGAAGAGCAGCGACACGATGGCAGTGGCACAGTGGTGGTGATGGAAACAATAGCGGTTGCTAGTCGACAGACCCCATCTCTCCCTCTCAATCTCTCTCTCTCTCGCTCTCTCTCCTGCTCATCCCCTATCTCTTCTTCTTCTCCATCTTCCTCTTCTTCCTCCTTTGATTCCTTCACAGTGGTGGTGATGGTGGGTTGGCGGTGAGCATTGGTGGCAACGACGAGCACGACTATGGCAAAATGACGACCTCCTTCCTCTCCTCTTCCTCTCCTCCTCCTCTCTTCTACTCTTGGCAATGGCAATGATAGTGGGAGATCAAAGAGAAGGACAGCGGTGGAAGATCAATGGCCCCCTCTCCCTTTGCTTTGTCCCCTTCCTTCTTCTTTTGTTTCTTCTCCTTTTTTTGCGGGTTTAGCTCATGTCATGGAGGAGGAAAAGCTCACAAATCCCATCAAGCTATCCAATCCACTTAAATGCAAAGTCAATTCTAGGTCAAAACTATTGAATTTTCCACGTCAGTAAAACACACTAAGAATACACGCCAAGAATATGCACTAGGTATGCTCGCCTAACCTAATGCAGACCACGGGTATAACAATTTAATATGCTTTCCTCCTAGGATAAAATATTGTCACATGATTGAAAACGTATCGGAGTCTATCGACAAATGTCGATCAACACACTAGTCATTGAAGATCTCAAAGGAAGTAGAATACAATGAGAAGAGATGAGAGAGAGAATGGATAATATTCATATCCCTAACTACACACCATTCTCATCATTAAATAGGGATAGAGTGTGTGTCAGTTATGAGAGAAGAATAAGGAATAGTTATGCTTGACCATGTCTCTTCAAGTGATTCAAAGTTTAAATTAATCAAGTGCATTAATTAATTATGGTCAAAGCAAATTAATGCAAAAAGAAACCCAAGACATTCCCCAAAGCCCAGACTAGTGTGTTCTTATAGTCCAAGCCTAAACCTCAAGTCCAAGCTCACACAAGCGTGTGGTCATTTATACCTTTCCCATGCTCTTTGAGCACTAATTCTAAAGCTCTAAGGTAATAGACCCTATAGAACACATATTTTTAGGTAATGTGGGACTAAAAAATGAGCATACAAAGGAATCAGTAGTCATCCAATCTTTTGCACAAATGTCCCACTAAAATTTTGGTCTTTCTCTTGTCTTGAAACTTTGAACTGTCAAATGGACTTTATCCAATATTTAGTTTCCCTGTATGTCTCACATGAATCCAATTGATTTAGTATTCATGGGCCAAATAAAAAGTCTCAACTCAAATAGCTAAACCAACAATTAAGTCCAACAATGTAATGGCCTAGATTTTTGTTAGCTTTGTGGACTAGATGGGAATATTACAGAGTGTGTGTGTAGAATGTCAAATACTAAATGTTTTATATAAGATGTAGTATTTTCTATGTTCTATGCCTATGGTTTGAATTTTTAAAGTGTTAAATGCAAAATTTGGAGTGTCTTATGTAAGATGCATGTGGTTGCGCATTTTACACCTCGGACAATCTCTAGAGAATTCTAGCCTATTGGTGGAATGCCTATTTATACTCACTCAACTCTTGTTTTCTTAGTTTTCTTCTTCCTTCGTTCCTCTATCCACAAGAGCAGTATTTTCAAAGGGAGAATTTAGGGGAGGGAACGGGGAGAAGCTTGCATAAATAGACCACTTTTTTTGATGGAAATATCTATAATTATTGGAAATGTAGGATGATCATTTATTTAAAATTTGTGAATTATGAATTATGAATTATGGGACATAGTTATAAATGGATTTCTTGTAATGAAACATCATATAGAGAATAGAATGAGGATGAGAAGAAAATGGCATCACTTGATATAAAAGGATTAAATATTTTATTCTGTGCAGTAAACTAAGAGAGTACTGTTCCGAGGGGAACTTGGGAGTGTTGGTTGAACCCTGTAATGACGACGTATGTCGACTAGTTCTGGATTTTCACCATACATATCTAGTTGAACATGCTTTTGGGTATGATGTTGACTGTGGAGCCTAGATCTATGAGAATTCTCTTGACCTCTTGGTTCTCGATCACTTCTTTGCAATATAACAGATAATTGTGGTCCATGTAGTTGAGCAACATGTCTTCGGGCATAAATGTCATCATGGTGGTTGATGTCTCCTTCTTTTCTGAGGTCAAATGTATCTCGTACACCTCAGGTTCTTGGATTGCTATGGACATTGCGTTCAATATGTCCTCTTCCAACAAAGTACATCCAAGAGAACTATGTGTGGTGGGATCTTTGCTAA
Organism: Posidonia australis; assembly: GCA_024699735.1. Lineage (NCBI taxonomy): Eukaryota > Viridiplantae > Streptophyta > Magnoliopsida > Alismatales > Posidoniaceae > Posidonia > Posidonia australis. The sequence continues at coordinate 28,657 of JAMKQA010248370.1, forward strand.
TTGAGCTACCATCTCTTCCTCTACATCCTTGATTGTTGTGGCCTCTTTGGTGATCAGTCAGTTGTCATTTGGTTGATAGGCTGTCAATCGATCAGTCAAGATTGAATGTTCGATCGATTGAGCTAATTGGTCAATTAAGTTTTAGGTCATCAATAGTCTCCTCGAAGGCTTCTTTTTCTCTGATGGGTCCCTCATCTTTGGTCTTCATCTTGGGAGGCTCTTCCATTTTATCTTCGTTTCAGAAGGCATTTGTAGGGTGGATGTCACTGATGGCATCTTCTTCTTCCTTGCACTCTTGCTCTAGCTTTAACATGGACTCTAGTTCTCATTCTCATGTCTTCTTTGGCTTATTCAGCATTAAGCAAATGTCTTCCTTCGAGAAGCATTCATTACCTCCATCGTTGGCAACGAGGGCTAGGAAGTTCACTAGATTGACTATCATGTTATTCGAGCACTTGGTCGGCTTCTCATGAGGCTTTGGTGGCTCTTATTTGGTTGATTCTCTAACCTCGAGCTTGCCTTCTTGGATCATCCTTTCTATAATGCCTTTCAAGACCCAACAATCCTCCACAGCGTGACCCAACATGCAATGATACTCACAGTAATCAAACTTGTGGGTTTCTTTCACCTACTTTGGGCACACTGACTTAGGAAGTGTGACCTTTCCTTCTTTTATTACCCAACTAAATATCTTCTTTGTCACCTCTTTCTTGAAGGACTAAGGCTTTTGCCACCTTTCTTCCATTGATATGTTGTTCTGAGGCTTGGGCTGAGTGATTACCCTATCATCCTCCTTTGAAGTAGTGATTACCTTAGCGGAGTAAGTGGTATGTGATTCTCGTGACTCTTTCCTATCCTTGGAGGCTTGCACGGGGCAAGACTTGTTACTCCTATATATGTCATTAGGGTTTGACTTAAGGAATAATTCTATACCCCTCGTCTTCATCATCAATTGCTCAAACATAGGAATGGTCTCCCCCACCATACGATGGGCAATCCCTAGCAGCATTCCCTTGATACACAAGTGGACGACTTGAGGTTGCTTCAATTCTTGGTTGCAATGCATGCTTTTGTTCTACCATCTCAATATGTAGTCCGTCATAGGCTTGCCAAGCTCTTGTTTGATTGTGTACAAATCATCAAGGTTGACTTTCCTAATAGTGGTGAAGAAGCGTTGCATAAACGATGTTTGTAGATATGTCCAATTGGATATGGATTTTGGCTAGAGGGTGCTATACCATTTGAACGCTAGTTCAATCAATGATAAGATGAACAATCAACATGAAAATTCTTCATGGTTCACCAAGTCCCCACATTGTGCCATGAAGTGCGCTAAGTGTTGCTTGAGGAACCCAGTACCATTATATTTGTTGAACTTTGGCATGGTGTACCTTGGAAGTAGTTTGACCTTAAGACACTTTGATGAATATGGACCAAGTAATGATTTAATAAATCCAATGGCTTTTCACAGGATTCATACCACTTGGTCATTTGCACATCAATTGCTTGCTGCTTTGATTCACAATTGACCCTTCATTGCTCTTCCAAGTTAAGGCTCTTAATCTACATATCCTAGAGTAGTTTGTTCAACACTTCCATAGTAGCCTTGATAGTTGCTATCGATATCCTCAGATTTTCTTCACTAGCCATGTTCACTATGTGATTGAGAATCCTGCTGTAGAGTCAAGCATGGTCAACTTTTTTGTATCTTCTGGCCTTATCCTAACACGAGTAGAGAATCCTATGGCCAAATCTAGGGCTGTCAAGATCTCTATGTCTTCTATCCTCAATCACTCTTGTCATGATCGATTCATGGAGGGAAGGGCATCTTCAACCTTGTTGCCTTTTTCTTAGAAGAGTCATCGTTGGGCTATCCATTTTAGGTGGGTGTCCATGCCTCTACAATTGGCCAATCAAGCGAGCTCTTCCTCATCCTCTGGTTGAGTCGCGTAAGACTTCCACCCAGTCATGTTACATTGTCGAACATTATTGGAGGGAAATGAAGAAGTTAGTGTTACTGTTATACATCCATCACCAATCCACTATGAATATCTTTAGGTAGTCCCTTGGTCCTGTCGATGCCATACCTTATTATACAAGATGGGTCTGCTTAGTCTCTTCTTATGTTGGGGAGCCCTAGTCCCAAGAAGAGGTTGCCAAGCATGCTTACCCTTGGCACATACCTTGTTGAGTGTGTGTGTAACCATGCCGTCGAGAATGGTGAAAATATGCCAAAGTCGGCAAAGTCACGGCAAAAATAAAATAATATGCAAATGTAGGAGTCGCCACCTAGTCTATTCAAATGGAAGACAAGGAAAACCATATAACATGAAAATCATGCAAAACAATGAAAAAAGGTCTACGTAAACCAGAAAATATGGGTAAAGATCCCTGTTACGTACGAAAAAGGTGTTAGGCACCCTCGTACGCCCGATAAATCGGTCTTCTATTCATTTCTCTATTGCTTATGAAATGTCGGCTTTTCAGCCTTTACTGTACGCCCAAGGGCGATATGCCATACCATGCTAATGCGTGTGGTGTCTAAAATATAGGTACATGATGTGTAGGAGTGTGTCCTAATGCTCAGAAATATCGCTCATACGTCGGGTCAAGTGTTGATGCAAGAATATTGCGCAATAAGATCAAAGATCTAATATCTTGAGTGATTTATCATCCTTGCTTTGCTATATGCCTAATGCAAACTAAAATGCATGAAAATAGTTGAAAACAGAGTTGTGCCTTCCTAATACATCAAGGAAGAAAGCCAAAGAAAACCCAGAAGCAAATCGAGTCGGGAAAAGCATGTTAAAACCATACAAAACCTGCTGTGTGTTGCTGAAAACAGGCCAATGTGCCTGTTTGGTGCGCCAGACTGGTGCGCCACCTATGTGCATCTAGGTGGGTCAGGAAGATGTGCTGAGGGAAAACAGAAAACTATGCAAAGCCAAAACACAAAAGAATGCATCTTGGAAAAGGTATGTAGTGCAAAACCCTTTGTAAAACTTGGAAAAACATGTAAATGCAATGATTTGTGGTCCCAGTGCTCAAGGGCTGGTAGCCTAACACAAGGTCCCACTTATTTTGTGCTAAATGAGGGATGCAGGATTCAGCCATGCTACTGGATCATGGGCTGATGCACAAGGTTCTCCACGTAGGAGTAAAGTGCAACCAGCCTACCAGATTCCAGCCAAGGACTGAATATCCCAAGGGAGAAAACAATTGGAAAACGACCTGGTTTAAAACCGAAAACATGCATGTGAAATCTTGGAATATCAAAGAACCAACAAGGAAAGAATCAAGCTCGAAGTCCTTCGTAAAGCCATGCAAACAAAGATGCTAATGTGAGTGCTTTGCTCTCTGACCAGTCTGGTGCACCTGCTTGGTGCGCCAGAGTGGTGCTCTGGTTTGGTGTGCCTGAGTGGTGCGCCCCAGAGAATTTGGATCAGACTGCAATCTGATTCAGAATCTACCCCAGAAAAGAGATGGGTGATTCAAGCTAATGCAGATTGATTTATGCCATTGTTAGAAGCTGAAAACATGATGGGATGCACATGACCGAAAGCCATCTTATTAATCATGTACTTAAAACTAAAATGAGTTGATGGGTTCATGTTTGAAAACATGCAAAGTGCAAGGGAATAAAACATGATATGAGCAAATCCCACCAAAACACAAACAAGCTATCCTATCTCTACTGCATGATTTAAACATTTAGAAGCTTAGCATGGATTCATGTGTAAAGAAACAGTAAGAAAAAGACAGCTTATATACAAACATGGTGCAGATTTTTATGCTAGAAGAACGGTAAGCATGCTTGCAAATGAGAGCATAGATTAACATGGAGAACATTTTACAAAAGAACGAGCAAAATCACTACTGAAATCTCATGAATATATGACGAAAAACATAACATATATAAGCTTCTAGCATGCCTTATTCCAATGTAAAAGAACAAGAAATAGAAATAGAAAAGTGAGAAGGCCTACCTTGCCCTGGATGTTCCTTCGAAGAAGACTCAAGATAATAAGCTCCTTGATGCTTTGGAAGGGCTGAGGATATCTATG
>JAMKQA010248372.1:0-10531 GCA_024699735.1 Posidonia australis
TATTTTGTCTCCAATTGTATAGAGAGAACTCCTCCCTCTTCTCTCCATATCTAGGGTTTCATGTGAGGTTCATCTGTGGGGGAGGGTTTGGATGCTTGGGATGTGGGCATCCATCCGTTCGTATCTGTTTTCTCTTCACCACTCGGCACAACACTTTTCTATATAGTGATATCACAAAATAGGTGTATGTGGAGCAACCTCCTAGGTATGTTCCTTAAACGGAGGATCAGATCTCTTTACTCAGAAAAACAATCTATGACCTCAAGCAAGGTCTACATACCTGATTCTAAAAATCAGTGGTATCATTCTAGATTGTAGTTTTCGACAAAATGCTATCGATCACTTTGTTTTCTTCAAATGCGTAGAGAGTGAGTGTGTGATTCTTGCAGTGTATGTGGATGATATTTTGATCATTAGTAGTGATACTACAAACATTCGGAGGACAAAGTTACTTGCACGCACACTTTATCACTAAAGACATTGACAGACTTAAAGTATTTCTTGAGTATCAAGTTTACTTATACCAAAGATAGATTGGTGTTGTCCTAGAGGAAATATGCGTTGGACCCTTTACAGGAGATAAGGTTGCTAGGGTGCAAACCAAACAGCACTCTATTTGATCAGAGTCTGAATCGTTAGAATAGCTCATCTTTGTTAGAGGACGCTGGCAAATACAGGTAATTAATTGGGAAACTAATCTATATGACTTACACATCCAGACATTGCATACACTATTGGAGTGCTCAGTCAATTTATGCAAGTGCCAAGAACAGTACACTGGTTGGAGGCCTTGTGAGTACTGCCTTATATTAAGGAAGTTCTCGACCAAGGACTCATTTATAAAAAGAACAGTCACCTACATCTTGAGGCATATTCAAACTCTAGTTACGTAGGAGATCAGAGATCGAAAATTTATTTCTAGATACTGCACATATGTCAAAGAAAATCTTGTTACATGGCGTAGCAAGAAACAGAATGTTGTTTCTAGATCCAGTGTTGAGGCTGAATATCGATCTATAACACAGATTACTTATGAAATGATGCGGCTCCATCCTTTTTTGACAGAGTTAAGCTTCTCTGTTGATGTGTCCATGAAAATGTATTGTGGTAATCAAGTGGCTACTCATATTGCTAACAATCCAATCTTCCATGAACACACCAAACATATTGAAATGGATTGTCATTACATCCGAGATATGGTAATGCAAGGGATAATCTCTACTCCTTATAGGAAATCCTCTGATTAGTTTGCTAACATCTTCACCAAAGGATTGAATGTAGGACCATAAGAGTCTCTTTGTATCAAACTAGGCAATATCAATATATATACTCCAACTTGAGGGGGAGTGTTAGGAATTAAATAGTGTTATTATATAGTCTAGCTTGTATTAAGGTAATTAGATATCTATTTATTTAATCCTATAAATATATAATATATAACCTCTGATAATGGATTCCTCTTTTCTTTTCTCTCCATTTCACACTACCCAACTGAACTACAGCACCTGCAAGGTCTACCCGTCCTGCCCAGTCAGACCATGACTCATGTGCTAGGCCCATGGCCTGCCCAAATACTCTTCCTTTCCACCCAAAAAAATTGATTTCAGCTCTTGCCTAGAGTGGAACCCGTACATGACTTCTCCATCGGAGGCAACTTGGCTAACCAGTTATGCCCTCTGGCCTGCTTCTCTTTCCCTCTTACAGACTAGTCGAAGTAGCTCGACCTTCCCAAGTGGTTTAAGTGACCCAGACTCACCTTTTAAGCGGATCATTGAGACGAACCAGCCAGCCAACTTGGAATACTTCAAGGGACAAGACCGTAAGATTAGAACATTATAGAAAAATGATACCAACTTCAGCAAATCTGGATAAGGATAGGATTCAACATCATAGAAGGGTAACCATGTCTAACATATTGTCAACAATTTTTTTAGTAGTTATTGTCAACCAATTATGACAGTTGATGAAGCTTGGTGCCTTGTTTATGGCCGAAATCCTTGCCTTGAATCGGGCACAAAGGCTACATGCTTTAGTAAGTAAGTTGCGTCATGTAGGTAAATTGAGAAACTTCGATCCCAGTGGGAAATCATCTTTATTGACTGATGTATATTGCTACTATATCACCAAAATAGAAAACTTGGTGGTAGTAAGTGGTAACTAGTAAAATTTTATGGTTGTGAAGCCATATTTTGATTCAGTTTACCATACAAGCAATTTAATTCATGTCTCATGCTAGTTGATATGTGATTACAAATGTACTATTGTACTATTTGTATCTATTTCCAGTAGGTTCCTATTGGCCCTTTGGTGCGCTCAGGGGAACCAACATAGGTGTTCACATATTTTTGTTTAATCTTCATGTAGCGGACAATATGCTTCGAATATGCCACGGCCAGCCCTTCACATTATACTAGAGTGTTTTGAAGTTGAATTCTCGTAGCAGGCCTTCACTCATATTGGTTCAAACTTCATGTTGAATTCTTGTAAGAAGTGAGATACTATGCTTCATTGAGTTTGATATGGGTATTAAGGAAGAGAAAAACAAAATTTGGATGGGAAAATGTACAGCTTTAGTGCCTAAACAAGCTCTCTTTATATGCAGAGTGTCTCATTAGGATTGATCATGACAGGTGCTTCGCACCCTTACAATTATGCTTTCCAGCCTCCAAGTGATGGATAATATAAAACAATTTAATCATGCATTATCTTCTCTTACATAAATACTAGTTTTACCCTTACAAAATTCCAGTCAAGTATGGTGCACAAATGTAGGTCAGGTTAAAATGCAGAAAGGGTACATTATATTATATTTGATGAGGCCTAGCCTTACTTAAGCTAAATGAGATCCAGGTATTCTTTTTCAGTAAATTGTTTGTAGTAAATTGTGTATTTGAAAAAATAAATTCAATATTTTTTGTGTTAATTTTTCCATACTACTAAAATTATTTTTTCATTATGGATGAAACACAAAATAGCTTACTGTTAAAATACACAAGCATCATTTAACTTAAGGTTGGATATTAGTTAGCTTATTGATTATTGCAGACCTTCAGTTAAATTATATACAGCAAAGAATCAAATATGCATGAAGTGCAAAAATGCTTTTAAAATTTATACATGAGAATATCACATATGACATACCAAGGCTGTGTGTTTTGAGCTCTGAAGCCAAACAATGAGCTATATATAATAGATAGTGAGCATCAGTACGTGCATAGTTAATCATTTCTGCAGAAAGTGGTCGTATTCTCCAGTCTGCACACTGCATTTGGACAAGTATAATTAAAAATGAACTACTGGCATATCTTGTGAGGAAAGCTAAATGCAAAATGTATGCTGGGCATAGGGACCTGGAAACTGGAAAAGTGGAAATTCATATGTAGCCTGATTGGCTGATTCAATGACTTGATCCCCTCAAACATGTATCTTTTAAAGCCTAAGTAGTGCCATGAGGAAATTAAAAGATAATACAATGTGCAGACAGAGATCAGACGATTACAGAGGATACAAGGAAAAGGTAGTCAAACAGTCAGTTGCTGATAGATCCCATGGGGTCAACTTGAACAAGAATAAATGTCCCAAGGAGCAAGAAGATGAAAATGTCAAGTTTGTTGCAATATGCAGTGTTTAAAGAAGATTAATTAAGTATATTATTTTGGAAAGGTTTCAATGAATGGATGAAGATGGAAGAGACAGAAACTTGCGAAGCTAGTCTTCTGAAATTGTTATATGAGCAAAGTACACATACAAGACAAATTTTGAGCTATATACATGCAATGACTACATGAATGAATATTTTCGCAGCAAAACTAACAGTTACAACCAATAGCAAAATAATTACTTGTAGGATCATGGTTTAGAAGACTATTTAAGGATGATAACTTCTTAAGCTAACTTCTGTGTGTCACAATAGAGTTTCACAATAGTCTTTTGTGATACAATTCTTATATGAATATGACAGTTGTCTTTCAGAGTAATATTTTGTATAAGTTATTTAATGAGTGTGACATAGTTATTCTTTAAATCAACCTTTGTGAAATGAATTTTCTGTAACTATGATGTTCAATGGGGTTGTTTGTAACATGCTACCATGTTGTTTTTGACATTATTGCAGGAAGTATTACTTTTATTTAATACATTATCTTATTATGAAAAGAGGCAAGGTTCTAAAGAGACAAAATAAAGGATGATTCTTTATTGTATTTATAGCAAACAAATTGACTTTAATTAGTATTTGGACACCACGTAGAGGTTTAAGTTGAACCTAACAAGAATAATTACTTGCAATTTTGAATAACTTACTGTGGGTGAGAAGAAAGTGATAAACCAATTTCTAGGACTTCAATCTCTATGTAAATAATCCTTTGCTTTGTATCGTAGACTTATTTTGTCATCAATCAATCTTTACTAATAAATGTTTATTAACAACATATATGGACCACGTGCTTTGCAAATAAGGTTGCCCAGCGACGAAGGGATGTTTGGGAAATCCTATATTATAGGTAGTTAGTGATCAATTAATAAAAGCATATCTCATTCTACTTAGGAAAGAGATATCTCCATTTAAGTACAGCCATTGTTTCTTTTTCCCACCATCATTGTTGAAGAATAACTTGATAGTATTAAATGATTGGATATCATTTGTGAAATGAACTTAACATGCATTTGTTAGGTGAATTTGCATTGCAGAACACACTTAGTTGTCATTGAGATGGTATATTTAACTAATACCCTAAGCTTGAAAAAAATTAACATAAAGGATACAATTTATACTTTTTCAGATATGCACCAACTTTCTTCCCACTTTCGTGGTGATAATCTTTGAGGGCAAAGTGCCTTAATTGCAAAACTCTGTCAACTAATAAAACCTGCATGTATTGTATCATCCCAAAGGCTTCCTTCTCATTTTGCAACTTAAAACCTTGTCTTCCTTCACATCTCCTCTTGTGCACATAGACTAATAAAATGAAAGTACTTCCGCATTGAAGTCATCACAAATTGCCAATGAAAGTTGGTGCATATCAAAATAGATACGAGTTATGCCCTTTAAGTTTGTTTTCCTCAAGCTCAAGGCACAAGTTAAAGTCATCATCTCGTTTTGTAATTAAAAATATAAACCTTTAAGTATACCATACTTTTCCAGAAATACTTTAAAAATTAGCATATATTGTAATATGCCCTTGAGTAAACTGCATATTAGAACAATCACTAGTGTAAGTTTTAAATTGTTTGTAATAAGAATATTCATTTCATGGCCATATTAGTCCAATAGTTACTGTAAGCTGGACAGTTTATTCCTAAATTCTTTGCAATAAGAACTCCCCCGTTCACTATATTGCATTGTAATTAAATAATTACTTATAGTATATTCCAACCTCATATAGTTTCTAAAAAAAAAATTTCATGACTATTGTTAACCATATGTTATTGGATATATGGTTATCTTTTATGTGGATAAATGATATATGGATATCCGTATAAGGAGTAAAAAACAATGATACCAATAATATTTACCGACGATTATCAATAATCCTATATATACATGTAACTACAGTGATTATCAATAATATTTACCGATTTCAAAAAAAAAACAATGATTATCAATAATATTCTTCATTCTCTCCCTAATCTTAACATGGTACCAAAGACCAAGTTTACCGAACCCAAGCCGTCACCCATCCTCTTCCTCCCCTATCACAGTCGACGACGACTAGGCCCACTTCCAACCATCACAGCCAGCATTTTCAAGTCTTCTCACTGTTCATGCAACCAACACCACCTCAACCACCTTTCCGTTGTTGTTTTCCCTTTGGTAGACTGTCCTACAGGTTCCGCCAAGACCAGCTTTTGGCCATCACAATGAGCGTTTTCGGGTCCTCCTCTCACCAGTCGTGCATTCACAAGAAGACAAGTCATCTCACTGATAATCTCCCAAATGCCAAGGACACTACTTACGAAGATTGGCTCACAAATGACTATGTCGTCGTATGATGGCTTGTTAATAGTGTAGAAGAGGATATTTCTAGAGATGTCATGATGCCACGCCCTACCAAGAAGATTTAGGACACTTTGCACAACACGTATGCACATGAAAAAAATATTGTCCAAATATGTGAGATCTATGAGCAGTTATTTATCCACCGTCAAGGGGAACATTTTATTTAAGAATTTTACAGTTCTCTTCGATCTTTACTAGATGAGTTAGAAGTCTATCAATCTTTTATAACAGACATCTCAAAGATGTAGCAGTACCAAGAGAAGTTAGTCGTGACTATTTTCTTCGCGAGGCTTAATTCAACATTGGCGTCTCAAATCCGTGGTCTAGTTATTGGCACAGAGACTCTTCCTTCTCTTTCGTCCACCTTCCCTCGGACACTGCAAATCTCAACGGCTACTTCTACTCCGATTCCTCATCAGTTGGCCTTAGTTACCTCTACGAGGTCGTAGTTGTGATTATGACAGATCGCCAATTGAAGGACATGAGTCTCATAAGTGTGATCACTTTAATAGGACCAATTATCATATCATTGTTAGAGCAAGTTTAGTAAACCTCTCTAGGTTAGACATGTGCCAAAGACTTCGTCTAATGATTCCTTCACTCATAAAGTGATTATCTTCCAAGCTGATTATGACAATTTTCTTTAGCCCCAAGACAACCAACCCCTTGCTACTGCTGTCTATGCATCCTCCTCAAATATGGCTGCTTTATTAGCTTATAATGATAGTTCTTAGATTATCGACTTTAGAACATCCTCACATATGACATGTACTCACGACCTTTTAACCCGACTCCTATTTGTCTGATTTAAACCTATTTCCATTGTTAATAGTTGTCATTGTTCAGTCTCTAGGGAGGACGTCACTTTCCAAGTTATTCTTAATAAAATCCTTTACGTACCTAATTTTCTAATATATTTACTTTCCATTATTACTATTATTCGTTAACTTTACCACTCTGTAACCATTTTTTCCTGTCATTGTACCTTTCAGGATCTACAGACGAGGAGGATGATTGAGTTGGACCATAAGCAAGATCACGGTGTCTACATGCTGGCTCGGGATAATATACCTAATGGATTGACGTTTATTGCTACCTTTCATCCATCACATAAAAATCTTCAGCAATCACTTCTTTAGATTAAAATTGAGTCTGTGAGTCATGTCGTTTAAGTAAGTACCATCATGTTACCTATAAGTATTCTACATTATCTAACAATGATTTAGTTCATTGCGACAGCTAAGGACTTTCTCGTAGTCAGTCTGTATATAATTATCGCTACTATATTATTTTCGTAGATGATTATTCTAAAGTGACTTAAATATATCTTCTAAAAGAAAAACAACATGCATTTGACATTATCAAAAAAAAATTACTAAAATAATAAATCATTTTTCTATTACTACTAAAATTTTTGAAACCAACAATGCATTAGAGTTTGCTCAAAGTGTTGTACAAAATTATTGTACTTCACTGAGAATTCTTCATTAGACCTATCTATATACTTCTCAACAAAATAGGATGGCAGAATACAAGCATTGACACATACATGACGTCACTCACACCATTTTGTTGCAAATGAACATACCTAAATCCTTATGGTCTGAAGCTATCCTCATTGTTGTCCATCTTATTAATAAGATGTACTCTGTATTTCTTGGTGGTAAAATTCCTCTAAGATGTTTGTATCCTAATAAGGAGTTATTCAGTCTTCCACTAAAGGTATTTGGATATATTACATATGTCCAAGATCTCAATCCAGAACTTGACAAATTAGATCTTCGATCTCTTCGATGTGTGTTTGTGAGATATTTTAAAACTCAGAAGGAATATTGTTACTATCATCCTCCCAATCGTCGTTGTTTCGTGTCAATCGATGTTACCTTTCGAGAGTTTAAATCCTAATTTGACTCTATGGAACCACCTACTTCTCCTACTACACCTATTCCTCAATCTGTTGAGATTGTGTATACAAGGAGTGTTTATAGGGAACCCTTGTACAAAAGGATGACTCATCCACTATAGGTATATCATCGACAACAACATGTGCATCTGTTAACTCAAATTCAACTATCACTCTCCCGAATATACCCATTGCTCTATAGAAAAATACTCAATCTGCTTATTCCATTTCTCTCTTTATTACCTACGATTACCTTCACCTAGCTTTTTGCCAATTTGTCTTATCCATATCCTCAAAGTCTCTACCCAGGAACTACCAAAAAATATTGCTTTTACCATATTAGAAGGCAACCATGGATGAAGAATAAACATAGTTGGTTGTCAATAGGTATTCATTATCAAGTACATGATAGTTCAGTAGACAGATACAAAACGTAGTTGATGACCTACGGCTTCACACAGTCCTATGACATTAACTATGAGCAGACATTTTCACCAGTAGCTCAGCTTAATTCTATAAGGGTGCTCTTATTTATTGTTATCAATAAGTCATAAGATATCCATCAATTTGATGTGAAGAATGCATTTCTGTATAGCGATTTGGTAAAAAAGGTCTATGGAAAAACCTTTAGTATGTTGCTCAAGGGGAAAACATTATGTGCCTTCTAAGGAAACACCATATATGACTTCAAGTAGAGTCCGAGAACATGATTTGACAAATTCAACAGGATGATGATGCATTTTGACTTCACAAGATATGCAATAAATTACTTAGTGTTTATTACGTAAAACACCAATAGTTGTGTATTGTTAGCAATATATGTTGATAATATCGTACTTATAAGGAATGATACTATAGACATGCGGGAAACCAAACAGTATCTACAACAGTATTTCACTATTAAGGATGTAGACCGTCATAAGTATTTTTTGAGAACTGAATTTACCTATGCTAAAGAGAAAATGGTACTGTCTTAGAAAATATGTTCTTGATTTTTTCCAAGAAACATGTCTCACAATATGCAAATCAGAAAATACTCTTATTGATCAAACACCAACCCTCTAGGATAGTCCTACAAGTGTATATAAAGATGCTGATAGATATAAACAACTGATTGAGAAATTAATCTACTTGACAATGACACGTTCATATATTTCCTATGTAGTTAGACTTCTTAGTCAATTCATACAAGAATCCAAGAAAGTACAGTGATAAGGTGCCTTACATGTACTTACACACATTAAAGGCACAGCATAACGAGGACTAATATACAAAAATCATGGCAACCTAGAAATAAAGCGTATCCTGATTTTGGTTACGTAAGAGACATGAGTGATAGAAAATCTACATTAAATTATTATACCTATATTGAAAAAAATCTTGTAACTTAAAGGAGTAAAAAACAAAATATTGTATCAAAGTCCAGTACAAAAGCAAAGTACCACTCCATGACTCAAATAGCCTGTGAAATGGTCTAGCTAAAATCCTTCTTGTCAGAACTTGACTTTCAATGAAGACACCCATGGATATGAATTGCAACAATGAGACCGCAATCTTTATTATAAATAATCTAACTTTTCATGAACGCACTAAATATATTGAGATGGGTTATCATTATATGTATAACATGTCTTTATTATAAATAATCCAACCTCAAACGTTACCCAAAAGGGTCAAATGGGAAGAATACAACCTCAAGCGTTATCCGAGAAAGTCAAGTAAAAGGACATAACCTTAGGCGTTAACCAAAAAGATCAAATTGAACGAACATGACCTCAAGCATTACCCAAAAGGGACAAATTGAAAAGACAACCTCAAATGTTACCTAATGGGGTCAAACTGAAAGGATATGACCTCGAACATTATCCGAAGTAATCAAATTAAAAAGACACAACCTCAAACGTTACTCAAGAAGTTCAAATTAAAAGAACACGACCTCAGACATTACCTTAAGAGGATACTACCTCAGACATGACACGAAAGGATTAAATGAATGACATAGCCTTAGGCGTTTTTTGAAAAAGTATAATTAAAAGACACGACCTTAGGCGTTACGTAAGAGGGTCAAATATACTGGAAAAATGTCAATCGACACTTGAACGAGGATGTTTAAGGAGAATTGAAAAGACGACCAACACTTGAGTGAGAAAGTCTAAGCGAAATTGGAAAGATAGGAGATGATTGACTCTAACAACCACTCAAAATGCAATATGATGCGATATAATATATTTTTGCATGGATGCATGTTAACAAAAATGCAAAGATGAGCGATCATGGTACGCAATGCATGTAACGCCTCGATCCCGGACATGTTACCAAAACACAGTATCACAAACAAAATCACACAAAATTACAGAACAACTAGAACTGTAACTAAGGCTCACCTCTAGGATCTCGATGTGTGGCTGTAACATCTGTGCCTGGATTTTTCCATTTATTTTTTTAAACCATGGAATTTCTTGTGATTATTTGTGCATGGTTTATTAATGGTAAATCCAGTTGTGTGTTGGTTGTGGTTGCTTCTCTGTGTTTTGTGCCTTGTTTTCTCCCCTATGGTGTGTTTCTGTGGCCAGTGGGTCGGTTCTGTCTCGAGAACCGTGCGTGTGGGGACCCACTTGGGCCTTGGACTT
>JAMKQA010248376.1:0-14678 GCA_024699735.1 Posidonia australis
TAAATCAAAGTATACATGATTCGAAAAGTAAAATTAGCCATGTGATTTGAGATGGCAAGAAGAAAGAATTTATCCACTTGAATAGAAAAGTGTGGGTCGACTATAGAAACATGTTATGTAGAAATATTTATAATAAATGCATAAATCTCTTAGATAATACAACAGAGCTCTCCCATTAATGGTCATAGATCATAATGCAGATTGTTAATGTCCACCTGCAAAAATATACGGCCTCACACAAAACAAGACGAGGAACCCTAACTCTTGTGCTGTCTCCAGATACAACTCAATGTCTGCAATATCATCAAAGACCCACTTTCCAGGTAATGGCTCATGTAAATTCCATCGAACATATGTCTGGATTGCATTTAAGCCCAGTACCTTTGCTCTCAAAAGTCTATCCTTCCGGTACTGGATGCATAAATATTACACTGCATATAAGCAAAGAATACGACAGAGGAGGAGCACTCATAAATTTAAGAAAAAAAAAACAAAATTTAAGAAGATCAGCCTTCATATTGTTAGCTTTTAACATGTCTATCAGTTATGCTTTTGAATCACATAAATTAAAATGCTTTCAAAATCACAAAATAAGATCGATTTATGAATCTTGCCTTTAGAATTAAGGAAGAGGACAGAGGCTGCGTCCAGCGGAGCACGGAAGGAAGAGGCTGCGTCGAGCGTACGAGCAGCGGAGCACGGAGTAGCGGAGCACTGCGCACGGAAGCAGGAGCAGCGGAGCACGGAGCACTGCGCATGGAAGCAGGAGCAGCAAAGCACGGAGCACTGCGCACGGAGCACGGAGCACTGTGCACGGAAGCAGCGGAAGGAAGAGGCTGCGTCGAGCGTACGAGTAGCGGAAGGAAGAGGAGGAGGCGGATGGGTATTAGGGTAAGAAAGGAAGGAAATCGACTCAAGCGTCGGTATTTTAGATCTGATTTAGCGAGGACAAGTAGTGAGGACATTTCCTCCCTATGTCCTCGCGAAAAATAAGCGAGGACATTGCGAGAAATAGTCCTCGCTATTTCCTCGTCAAATTATTGCGAGATCATGTCCTCGTTAATTCCTCGTTATATGTCATCGTTATATTTTGGCGAGGACTTGTCCTCGCTAAGTCCTCGCTAGTTTTCCTCGTAAAATGTCGATTTTCTTGTAGTGTACATGCATGTAAGCTAGGACAATTATATTTGACATGCACGTATGTAGGCATGCACGTGGACATTATCGTAAGATTGTGTAGGCCTGCACTCTCTCTCTCTCTCTCTAAAGAGAAGCAATGGTCGCTTTTGTTTTATTCTTTGTTTAACATGTCTGTAAAACCTAATAAAATAGATATAAAATCGAGCCAATTATACTGATAAAGCTCAGGAATTTCTCACTCATGAATAGTATTCATTGTTGGAATTAATTTGAATAAATAATCCATATATAATAACATCAATTAATATTAACATTAATATATCAACACATTAAACATACCAAGATATAGAATAATCTGTATAACAAACGTATGCATAGAACAAGATAAATAAGAACAAAATAAAAGGTTAGAAACTTCTTAGAATGAATTTTCCGAGAAAACAACGCCCCACATTTCAATACGATTCGCTACTAATGCTTTTCTTTTAGAATAAAATAAGAAACGTACTGGGATTCGTTCATGAACATTTTTTTTCTTCTGGCAATGGTATGTAATATTAGATTTTTAATCTCAAAGACAAAAATTCAGGAAAATCAAGGGTCCAGACAATCACAAAAATACTTAGGCAATGTTCCTGTCAATAATACAGACAGCCAGCAAGCTGGCAATAATGTTTTCAAAATTTAAAAACAAAAGACAAGCTACTGCTCCATAGCTTCAGCGTTAGCAGCAGCAGCAGCAGTAGGAATAGTGGAGACATTAGAGGTGGGAGGAGCATCGGAGGAAGCAGATAGATTCTCTGCCCAAGCAGCCTTCATAGAGGCTAATGTGCTCCTCAAATCCTCTTTTTCAAAACCTGGTAGAAAAGAATCTAACCAGTGCCCCATTAGTCCAATTATATCAGAAATAATAACATAAGAAGGCTTGAAATTATTGCGGAAAATCCTGCTGTTTCTTTCTTTCTAGGTTACCCAGAGGATAACTTGAATCAAAACAAACCAACTGCAGTTATTTAAATGAAATTTAAGGGCAGGTTTATGCAGATATAAGTAGCCCAAATTGAAATTTCCAGGATATAATTGGGAGCATAAAAAAAACTGCCAAATCTGTGAGACAAAATCGCAAAACATAAACAGATGAGTATTAGTTTCAATATTAAGGTTACATAAAATACAAGTGGGTGATCCAGTCCACCCTCTCTTTAACAAATTCTCCTTAGAGAGATTTTTGTTATGAATAACAAGCCAAGAAAATAATTTGACCTTCAGGGGGCCCAAGTTCTCCAAATCTGCTCAAATAAATTAAATCTGAGTCCATCATCATTCAGAATTTTATAACATGATTTGACTGAGAACTTGGAGGAAGGAGAAGGGATCCAGGATATGACATCTCTTTCCTCTTCAAAGGTAATAAATTGCATAATTTGTGCCAACAAATCCAATTGAGACTGTAACACATCAAAATCACTATATATTATTTTAGAAGTATCCAACAACTTATTGAAATCAGTGTCGAAGATGTTATAAATTCTGTAAACAGATGCTTTCTTCCATTTGCAAATAGAAAATAGTTGTGGGAACAAATATTTCAATTTTACCCCATCCCTCAATTGGAAGGAGCTAAAGCAATTAACAATATGAAAGTTATTTTTCTGGCAGAGCCATAATGGGGAGCAGTGGTTAGAGGTAGTGTTTAGAAAAGCTCCAGGCCCTAGTAACTTCATATACCTGGTCTTCACTAGCCCTATCCACATAGCATGACTATCCCAGGAAAGTAATTGCCAAACTAGTTTTGATTTCAGTGCTAGATTGAAATTCCGGAGATTTAGAATCCCCCAACCGTTTTGCTTTTTAGGCCTGCAGAGTGCACACTGTTTAACTAGGTGTTTGCCATTATCAGCAGTGGGGTCAGACTTCCAAAGGAAGTTGAACCTAAGCCTATCAATGTCTTTCTGAGTCTGTCTGGGCATATGCAAGATAGACATATAATATGTAGGGATAGCAGATAGGACAGAATTAATCAGTGTCAATCTGCCACCAAGGGATAAGAAGTGAGCTTTCCAATGGGATAACTTAGAAGCTAATTTCTCCAGTACAGGAGTCCAATCCCTTCGTGTGGCTCTCCTATAATGAAGTGGAAGGTCTAAGTAAGTGATGGGCAGGGTTGCAGATTTGCAACCTAAAAGTTTACAGGCAGTATCTATTGTTTCCTGTCCAACCTTAATACCAGTAATAGAAGATTTAGAGAAGTTGATTTTGAGGCCAGAACAGGATTGAAAGCAACAAAGGATGTGTTTAATGTTCACAATATTTTCCACACCCTCAGCTAGAAAGAGAATAGTGTCATCCGCATATTGGATGTTAAGCACTTGTGAACCCCCATGAGGGAACTGAATCCCTTCAATAAGCTTATTATTGGAGGCTAATTGTAGCATACGGTTCAGAATATGGGTAACTACTATAAAGAGTAGAGGGGATAGCGGATCCCCCTGCCTCAGCCCATTGGATAATCCAAAGAAGCCATAAGATGTTCCATTCAGAAGAATAGAAAATTTGGTAGAAGTAATACACATCTTGATCCATGAAATCTACTTCTCCCCAAATCCTAAACCCTGAAGTGATTGTAAGAGAAAATCCCAGTTTACCTTATCAAAAGCATTCTCGAAATCTAGTTTTAAAATGAAACCTGGCACCTTAGAGGAGTACATAAAGTGAAGGGTTTCCTGGGCAACCAGAAAACAGTCTCTAATAGAACGACCAGGGAGAAAGGCACATTGGGAGCTATCTAAGGTATTATTCAAAGTAGGGGATATCCTGGAGGCTAAAGTTTTAGTAAATATTTTATATATACTATTAACCAAGCTAGTAGGCCTGAAATCAGATATAGAGTTGGCACCAATCCGCTTTGGAATAAGTACTATAAATGTTTGATTAAAAGGAGAAAGGGTGTCAGGCTCAGTAGAAGAGAAAATGTGTTGAAAGATGTTCATTATATCATCTTTTAACATATCTCAGAATTGTTGAAAGAAGAAAATGGGGAACTCATCAAGTCCAAGGCTTTTATCCCCAGGTAATTTATTAAAATTACCCTTAACCTCATCAATTGAAAAAGGTACCTCAAGAAGATGAGGATCAGCAATCTTGTTGGGAATCAGCAGGTCCCAATTAAGGAGGACACTGGGACCTTTTAGGCTGTTAAACTGCCTAATAAAGTGATCCTCTATTGCATCACTAATGGCTCGAGGGGATGTGATCACTAAAGAATCCACAGTGAGAGATAAAATTGCATTGTTTCGCCTATGGGAGTTGACAACATTATGGAAGAAAGCAGAGTTAGAGTCTCCCTCCTTTAACCACTGTATTCTGGATTTTTGTTTCCAGAATATCTCATTGACTCTTAGAAATTCATAATGTTTGTCTCTAAGAGCAATCCTTTATGTCCAGGTCACATTATCTAGAATTGAGTGCTCAGCTAAGTTGTCAATGCTTAGGATGCGGGATTTAATATCACCTAAGACCTGGTTTCTCTTAATATTGGTCAGGCCAATCCACTTGTTTAGATTATTCTTCAAAAGCTTCAGTTTGTAGGAAAACCTGGCTAATGGATTAGTTGAGAAGAACAAGTCTCTTGATTTTATCCAACTGTCTTGGATGAAAGGAAGGCTTCTTTCATAATGTAACCAAGACTTGTAAAATTTAAAAGGAGGCGGACCCCAATTATGCTTTAAAGTTTTTAAAATAATTGGGACGTGGTCAGAGACTACCCTGGCCATCCCAGAACAGAAGGAGTTGGGGTACTTAACCATCCAGGAGGGGGAAACAAGGAAGCGATCGAGCTTAACCAGCGTGGGAACCATCTGAAGATTAGACCAAGTGTAGGAGCAGTTATTGGGAGAGAGATCCACTAAGTTATTAGCATTAATGAAGTCATTGAACAATGACATATGAGAAGTGATCCTAGGACAAGATGAATGTTCATGGGAATATCTAATTAAGTTGAAATCTCCACCAATAACCCAATTTTCATTAACCACTTGGCTAAGATTGCGAAGCTCCCTGATAAAATCAGGTTTAAATCTAGGAACACAAGGTCCGTAGACGCCAGTAAGCCACCACTCAGAGTTGTCCTCTACTGAGTGAAAATGGAGGGATAGGCAATAAATACCCAGAAGGTGAGACAGTAGGTTCACCTTCCTACCATCCCAGCCTATCAGAATACCACCAGAGGCACCTGAAGAGGCCAAAAAGGACCATAAAGTAATTTTCTTACCCCCTAAGGATCTAAGTAAAGCAGGGGAAAATTCATCTTTTTTTGTTTCCGAAATAATGATAATATCGCATTTTTGTAATCTAATTAGATTACGGATAGCCTTAGCTTTCGAGTCAGCCCCTAAACCCCTGATATTCCATGCTCCAATGATCATAATAATGTGTTAGAAAAACAAGAGGGACGCTCCCTCTCCCAAGAACTATTCCAGTTTCTTAGAGAAACAGGAGGTTTCCCTTGATCTAACCTTACTTGGGAAAAGAACGATCGAATCTCGTCAATAGAGCTGAGATGAATGCCTATTTTATAGCAAAAATCCTAAAAATGTTGATAAGAATCCCAAGTCAAAGGATCAGAGTCCTTGTCTAGCATAACAGGCATACCATGATCATTAGAAGAAGCAGAAGATGATGTGGAAGCAACATAATTATCTGTATTTACAGCACAAGGAGGTTGCTGAGAGGGGTTGATAGAGGTACCTGGTGCATGAATGGGGGTATCCGGATGTGAGGGAAGAGGCTCCATGGGAGTCTCAACAGTCGCTTCCTTCTCGACGCAGTCGTACAACGCCAATAACTTCTTCAACTTCCCCATAGACAAGTTCCTAGCGCAGATCTCTGCATGGACGAAGCTGGGCTCATCCAACAAGGAGGATGCAGACGCCTTAGAGGAAGAGGCCTTGTGCCAGCCGTCAGACGCAGGTGGAGTAGGTGAGGACTTATTCCAGCCCTCAGAGGTAGAAGGGGAAGGAGAGGCCTTATACCAGCCCTCAGAAACAGGTGGGGTAGGAAGGATCCCCACGAATCCAGGTGAGGGGGCACTGGATTGAGGCTGAGAGAAGGATCTGGTCCAAACATTAACCCCTGGTTTTTTCCCTGACTTACTTCCATGCCATGTCTTGGTGCCCTTGAAAGATTTCCTACTGGGAGGAGGAACTCTCTGGTGAGGGGCAGTAGAGGGTCTAGCAGGCCAGGCAGAATGTTGGGAATGCGTGTTGTGTTGCACTTGAGGAGAGGGATCGCAGAGATCCCAGCTCGCTCTGAACTTTATCGGGTAGACAATACGCTCGAAGGCTTAAAACCTAGTGTCGGGGAGTTCTTTGCCATAGTGTAACTGGATGCGACATCTAGCAAAACTTTACTGTTTTGCATTATCAACTGAGAGATCAACCTCCAGGAGGTCAGCAAAATCAGCCACCATACACTTAAAAACGTCAACATTCCACAGATGGTGTGGAATACCTTCAAGCCTGACCCAAACCCCCTCTTCTCTAAGGGTAAAGACCGCATTAGTTTGTGGTGACCAATGGACAAAGGATGCAGGAAGAGCTTGCAGTGAGGACCCGTAAAGGTTAAGAGTGTCAGTCTTGATTTTAGGAGAGGGAAATCTGAGTAGAAATTTACCAGGTGTAGAAAGTTTAACTTCCACACCTGAGGCCAAAGGCCAGTGAGTGGAGATATGGTGTTCCAATAGTTCCTTGGAGAGTTGGGTAGAGTGTGATGATATTAAAGCACAACACGACAGGGAAAGGAGGAGGTCGCATGTAGCTTCAGATGGGGGAATAATAGCCGAAGAGTGAGGGGATTGACCCGTTATTCTAGAGGAACGATCACCTCTTTTCTCTTCCTGAAAAAATTTGCAAATGGCCACTGAGTGAGAGGGGGAGAGACAACGAAAGAATAAACCAGAATATTTGCAGTTACTCTCAGTGTGGCCAAGGAGGCCACAAGCAAAACACCGATTCGAGGCACAGCAGAAGCTTACCAGGGGGAGGGGACCTTCCGTCGTTGTATCGTAATCCACTCAGAAGGCTCCTTAGAGGAAATGGGAGAGGTGAGGGGAGTGAATCGGGAGTCAGACGAAGAGATAGGAATGGAAGGATCGTGAATGTCAGAAGATATTCGCTCGTCAGAGGATATCTTGTTGTCAGAAGAACATGCGAGGGAAGGACCCGAACCGCCACAGAGAAAAGAAGAGGAGGAAGACGTGCTTCCAGCGCTGTAACGTGTCAAAGAGGTGTCGTTCAGAGCGTCGTCCTCAATTAATCGCCGCTTAATTTGATATCCATCATTAAGACATGTATTAGTGGAAGGCGTAAGGTCAGATTCAAATTGCGTCTCGGGCAGAACCCGAGACGTCTGCCCAAGACGCAGAGACGTTATCAAAACCAAGCGAAGACTCTGCGTCAGAGATAATTGGGGCGAGGTTACTGTTCATGGAGAGCCCGTTGTCAGAGAAAAGCGGAGCTAGGTCTGGGCGGGCTGAGCCAGCGCGGGGCTCAAGGTCTGCACCAAAATCATAACAGGTATGTTGCGCGCTGGGACATCTTAAGTCCTCAGACCGCCTTAAGGGAGCTGGAAAATGTTCCACAGTAAGGGACAGCTTATCGTGTGCCCGCAATAACACGGGACCAAAAAGGGAAGATGAGATATCCCACGCAGAGTACGGAGCAGACCCTGCTCCATCTTCAGAGATACCAGTAATCACGGACTTACCCCCCATCGTCTCCGACGAGAAATCGGAATTATAACAATCATTAACAACAGATGAAGGTAATGTGTTATTATTAATTGAATCAATCCCCGAATTATCATAATACTCCCCTCTATTATGCCTAAGGTTACTAATCACCGGGGGGGAATACCGCGAAAATCCCCACACGGAGCCCGAGGAGCCAAAATCACTTGGCTTCTCAAGCACGCACATTCCAGATCCAGAAGCCGCTCCCCGTCGGTTCACCGGCAGGAGGTTCGCCGGAGCGCCAGGGAGCAGAATAGGGTCTACACAAACAGAGTGCAGAAGCTTTGGATCAAAGCCTCCAAGGGTACTGGGAAAAATCCCCGAGGCAGATCTAAAAACTAAATATAAACCTTCCGCATCAAGAAATCTAGGGAAATCATATGCAGAAGAAGAAACAAACTCAACAATCACCGATCCATAAGCGCCAATACTATTAGAGCATAATAAACATGAAACCACAGTATTCAACCATATCGGCGACAAAGATCTACAAATGTAAAAGCAATCCACAGTAATATCTACTGCAATGATGGAATAAAAATTTAGACAGGAAGACGGGCCTAATGTAACCATCAGGATGCCAGATCTGGACGATAGGGGGTCGTCGGAGGCAAATCTGCCCCAAGTAGAGCCAGACGGTGGAGGGGGAGCTTTCCCCCACCCGTCGATAGCAGATCGGGGAACTGAAAGAAAGGGGGAGGCCTTCCTCTTCCGGCTTCCCTGAACAGGAAGCGTCGGAGAGGACAGGGGGGGATAGAGGTTACCAGCCGAGATCTCGCCTTCCCGGACGAGGAGCTCGCCAAGAGCGCCTCCCCAGCCAAAGCAGCCTTGCGCGAGCAGAGGTTGTAGGGAGGAGGATCGCGGCGATCGTAGGGCAAGCGATGACCTGCCGCCATAGGGTTCCCAGGGGGGGTGAGATTCGCAGAAGAGGCGAAGTTTATCAGAGCTTTTTTCACGAGAGCTTTTGGTATTTGTTGGTCAAGAAGTTTGAGATCTATCATTCTATAGCTCAATCTAGTTGAATTGCGGCTGCCATTGCTCGCTAGAAAAGCTGTATCTATTTCTTTCACATTGAACTTCCTTTTCGTTCATGAACGTTGATCAACACATCAGTTGCCGTAAATCAAAGAGGAAGCACTTAGTAGAGGGAAAAAGAGACGAGTGCCTGACAAAAAATATAAGTAAACCATTATCATTGTCAAGTTGCTTAATGATTCTCAATGTCAGTTTATGTTGAGTTCGACGCCAATTTACTAGGCTTATATTGAAATTCATATACCAAGGTTATTATGGTGACAAACGAGGGTGCCTAGGTGGCACCTTAGGGGACTCAAAAAAATGGGGATTTTCTTCTATTTATTAAGTGGCATATGTACATTATGTTATCCAATTCAAAGTAAGTCAAAAACTAAATAACATTGAAATAGGCAAAAAATAGGAAGATCTAATGAAATAGCATGAGGTATTTGCATTAAAAAAAAAGCGACAAACAAACACCTTCGACACGTGTTTAATTAAATGAAGCCATGGCACCATGATGCCTTAACCCAAAGAGGTATTTGCCCGCCTACCTTTGTATTTAGGCCTCAAAATCGAGTTAGGTATACATCATAAAATTTGAATCCTATACAAGTCCACGAAGAATTGAAGTCCACCTAAAATAAACTCAATAAGCAAGACACACCTCCACCATAAAGGCCCATGCAAGCAAGCTCGGCCCACCAATCTAGCTATAGGAAATGATGCATCAACAAACTCCATCGTTTGCGTTCAAACTAGAATTATTTCAAAAGGACAAAAAAATTTATTGAGAGATACCATACTGACTCACAAAGTTACCAACAAAGTAGCGAGCGTAGTCCTCAAGTTCTATCGCATAAAATGGAATTATTTTGAAAGGTAGAAGATATCACCGAGATAATTTACTCTTAGATACTTTGAACTTAAATTCAAAGGTATTCAAAATTGAATGCAAGATGAGCAACCTTTCTATAAGTAAAAGCCCTTCTCCTTTGTTGAGTGAAAAAAAAGAAATGCAGATCCACACATGAGAGATCCCTAACATACAACTTACACTCCCTATTCAATACAAGATAAAGATTGACATAGACGTCGAGACAAAGTCCTTGACACGGTGCTCGTCCTCACACCTACATCCATCCATGTTTAGGGAGAAGGTAATAAGAAGAACACCACTTAATGTTGTAAGGTTTTCTCTACCATAGAGCAGCACATGCACCCAAATTACATGTATATGATAGATCGCCATTAATGAGATGTTGAAACTACATAGATTTCTTATTGCCACTATGTAATATCACATCTTGTTTTATTTGACTCAATAATACAAACTCATATGCTTGCCAGATGATTTGTTTACTCTCTATTGCCTCTACATGTAATCACACATCCTATATTATTTAACATTATATTTAATAATACAAATCTATATGTTCGATATATAATCATATGCACTTCTTCGACAATATATTTGGATCAACATGAAAGTCATATGTAATTATACTCAATGCTCACTCGTCTCGAACGACAACTCATTCATCGAGGCACAACTCGCTCAACTTATCGCCATAGGTGTCAATCAATCGCCCAGAGCATAATGTCGGTTTGGGTTTGGTTCTTTCTTGCCTAGCTTTCAAGCCAATTGACCCAGTCAAGCTCCAACATTTCATCCCTTTGATATCCGATGGTATGTGTAATATGTTTTATTTAAATTATTTTTTGTTTATTTAGTTTTCTCTTTTTTATTTATGTGTAATTATATTTTACAAACAGTTATAGACAAATATTTAATTAAATGATTGAAAAAAAGAACTTCTAAACAATCATTAATTGGAGACAAACCCATTAGCAATGAGAAATTGACAATCAGACAATAATGAAACGTTTTCAACGTAAACGTCCATGTTAAGAAATTCTTTGATTCGTATAATAAAATTTAAATTTTTATTATTTTAAAAAATTTATCATATATATAATTATACTCCATCCTGAAGAAAAAAAATCCTTAGATTGGCCACGGGTACCGCCGCCAAAGGCCTGTTTCCTCTGGATGACTATAGGAAGTACAGGACTTACAAGAAAGCAATCTGCAGTGTATGACAGGCTTTACAAAAAATTATGCAACCTTCCCAAGGTAGAACGAACAACGAAAAGACAGTAAACATGCAGAAACAACTTGGGAAGTAATATATAAGCCAAACCTGTACATCTCAAGCACCTACAATTTTACAGACTTACTTGCCTTCATTTAAAGTCCCTGCACGATGTTGAATTCCAACTCAGAAACATGCCAAATCATTAACAATGGAACGCAAACAAATTGGTTTCATTAAACATCAGCACGAAAAATCCAAGAAGGCAGGTTATGTGGATTCATACTCTGCTATCGTCTTTGGAAGGAAAATAATTAATGATCACATATTCAAAGGCAACATCCACGTTTGAGAATGTTTTTGAAAGGGCAAAAGCTATTATTAAAAACTTGTGTGGTTGAAAGGCTGATTAATTGGTCTGTACAGTTCTTTTCATCTTCTCCTCTCCACTTGCTTCCTTTCGCTGTTTAATTTTACCATGTCTATTTGGTCTATCTCAGTATGTGTGAGAGAATGCCACATCTTAATATTCTAGAGATGTACTCGTGAGGTGTTCATCGAAATATAATGAAGACCTGTTTAGCATACAATGCAAAGACGACATAATTAATTTTTTTAATATTCATGGCATCATTAATTATGTGAGGCGCTTAGTGAGAAACAATAGCTCATAAAACTGACGATGTTAGCCATTGCCTTCATTGTTGTGCAACATCTTTGGATACGTACTGCTCTGGCGAAAAAATACTGTAGCTCGCTTGGCGATATTCTGTGAAAATCAGCAACACTCTCTGATCATCTGAGTTTGCTGCCTCTCGATCCCTTCCACTCTGTTCTTTGCCCCTCCTGATGGCGGCATGTAGGATGCCTCAGGGGCGCCGTGAGCCCTACTTCCTTCGCACTCGGAAGGCGGTGTCGGGGCGAGATCGGGACGTTTGGGCTGGATCTAAGGTGACGTCTTCTCGGATGGTAACCCCTAACCCTCCTCCCTCTCTGAGCTGCTCATTTAGGGGCAATCGGAAGAGGAAGGCTCCTGTTCCTCTCTGTGGATCGGCGATGGAGGGGCATGCTCCCTCTGACTCCTCTCGGAGAAGAACCCTTTCCGATAACCCTAGATTTTCTAGATCTGGAGTATCGATCATATTTTGTGGTTTTGCCCCTGGACTGAGCTTTCCTGGAGCTCGGAACGGGTCTATTGTTGTGGATGCTAGTTTTATTTGCAGATCCATTCCTCTGGGTTGCTCTCTCTGTTTGGCATCGTGTTTTCTTGACTTTACTGTTATTTTGGATTATGGATCTAAGATCATGCGATGTTTTGCTTTTACTCGTTGTGATTTTTACGATGAGTTTGGATTACCAGTGGTTTTTTGTTCGACTGAGGAGTTTTTTCCCCCTTGCGATCTGGGATCCTTTTCGTCTCCCCGGCATATAGTGAGTTTAGACCCTATTTTTCTTGCTGCTCCGGCGAGCCCTCTGCAACTTCCGGTGGGTCGGAGGAGGGAGGTGCCTGCCATCGTGGCAGGTACGCCTGGCTCTGCAGGCACCTCTTTTTCTGTGTGGGGATATTCCCATTTTTGCCCTCCTGATATTAGTGTTTTTTCAAATTCTCACAGAGAATTGGCTGAGGGCCATTCTGTAATTGCAGGGAGCGATTTTTTTCCTTCTTATTTCCCTCCTATTCCCGCTGAGTTGGTGGGTCCTGGGGATTCGTGCCTGGCAGACGAAATGCCTGTCTTGACAGTACTTTCCCCTCTTCACGTCGAGTCCGGTTTTAATGCAGAGAGAGGGTCTCTGCCTGGGAACGAAAATACCCCTTATATCTCTGACATGTCGCCGAAATTTCTGACATTAGACTCTGCGACAGATATCTCGCCTGTCAGAGGTGATTTTCTTTCTGACCTTGGGGAAGGCGGATCACGTTTTGCTGTTTTGAATCCCCCTCTTTCCCCTTCTACCTCTGGCGATACCCTAGACTGCATCCTTGATTCTCCGGGGTGGACTCGGGTGGAGAAGAAGAAAAATCCTGACTCTTCTCTGGTACGTTTTTGTAGGGTTAAAAATCGCTGCTTCTTGTGTGGACTGCGTGGACACACAAAGAGAAATTGTAGATTCTCAGGGACTTGCTATAGATGTAAATCTCATTCTCATTCTGTAGCTATTTGTGATTTCTTCCAGGAGCATTGTAATACATCTTCCATGGCTGGGTTGTCACCTCAGAACCCGATTACCATATACCCTACAAATGCTTCCTGTGATCTTTCCATTTATTACTCCTGCTGTGCCATCATCACAGACCTTTTCTCCCGTCTTACTCTGGAGGTTTTATCTCAACATATTCTCTCTAGCTGGCCCCCCCCAGATTAAAATCGAAATCACTGATTTCTCACAGGGGAAATTTATACTGAAATTTCCGTCCATTAAAGATAAAAATGATATCCTCAATAGATTTGGATCTTCCCTCCATTCTCTTTCTGCCTCATATGTTCACTGGTCTCCCAGTGCAAATGCTGTATTATCCCTTAAGGAAGAAGGGACCTGGATTAGACTGGAAGGCATTCCACACCATTTATGGTGTGTTGAGATTTTTCATAGACTTACCTCTGATTTTGCTGAACTTGTAGAGGTCGATCTTACTATTGACAGGGTAAAGTTTCTGGGGTTTGCCAGGATTATGATTAAGATGTTCCCGGGTAAGGAACTTCCAAATGTGAGATTTTATAGCTATGGGAAAACTGTCTATCCCATTAAATATAGTATAAGCTGGGACATTTGTGCTTCCCCCTCTCCTCCTCCTCCCCAAAAAAGCTTTCCTGAATGGCCCAAACAAAACCCCCAGGTATCTATTGCTAGGAACCTTAATCCTGTCAGGAAACCTTTTAAAAAGAACCGGAGAGGAACATCGAGGGGAAAACATCAACAAAATTTCAAATCCCAGTGGAAAGCTGGCAAAAATGTCTGGATGAGGCATTCTTCTTCTCCTTCTCCTCTGCCCTCCCCTCACATATCCGATGGGCTGTTACCTACCCCTGCACCACCACCTCCTCCTCCTACTCAAAGCATCTCTATGCCTAGTGACATGGACCCTTTTTTGGTGCAATCTGAACTCAAGGCTAGGCAATTCTCCATGGCAAAATTTAGGAAGGTTATGGCCCTTTATGACTGCCTGGGCCAGGATGACAAGGACAACACTCCCCCTGAAAAGCCTGCTTCCAGGCCTCCCACTCCTGTGCATGCCTCAGGTGAGGATTTGCTTAATGTTGAAAATTTTCCTGAATTAAGTCATGATTATGAATGTGTTGCAAATGTTTTACATTCTGATATTGCTGGGTCTTCTCCTGAAGACCCTCTGATATGGGAATCTTATGGGCACTTCATTTGTTTCTGTAAAAAAATTGGGATTTCTTTATCCTCTAAAGATGAAGCAATTGTATTTTTTAATCAAATTAGAAAGGAACAAGGTAAAGACTTTGTTCAGTTAAAAGACCCCCTGGGTCCCTTGAATGGGAAGGGTTCTTTTGCTTAATCTCCAATAATTTTATAATCATTGTGGCCTGGAATATTCGTGGGATGGGGTCTGGACATAAAAAGAGAGAACTTAAGGAGTTTATTGCTTCTAACAGATGTGATATCATCATTAT
>JAMKQA010248378.1:0-25471 GCA_024699735.1 Posidonia australis
ATATGGGACATGCATGGTGAGAGAGTGCATTTTAGGACATTCATTTGCATTGTGTGTCATGGCATGCAACCCTAATAACTCGCATCTGTCTTTGTGTCGTTGTCCAGGTTCTGATACCTGTTTCTGTTACCTGTTTTCTCAGGTACTTTGTTACGAGGTCCTCGGTTAGGAGCTCTGGTGTCTCCGTTGCGGGCGGCTTCCTGCGGTTGTTTCCTCTTGCCTTTTCCGAGTTGTTGGTCACTTTCGACTGCAGTTCGTCTTATAGCTCGTGCGCTTGTCTTTGCTGCAGCTCCGTTCATCTTTGCTCGTGGTCAGCCATGGCCCAACCGACCGGTGAGCCCCTTGTTGTTGTCCTGGAGGAAGTTCCGGATTTAGTTCCTCCATCTTTCACTTATGCTGATTCTCCTTCCCTCCATACCTTCCGTTTTGGAGTTCAAGGAGATTCTGTACCTACTTTGGAGCATTCGCAGGCACTCTTCACTCAGGAACCTGTCGTCGATCCCATTGCGACGATTTCCACCCAGGTTTCGGAAGTGCCGGATGCACTTCCTTCTTCGAGCTTTCCTGTTTCAGGGGTTGAGTCGACTGCGGCTACTTCTGCTTTAGGGTCCATCCCTTTCCCACTCTTGCCTTCTGACCCACCCGCTAGTGGGTCTTCTGCTATGCAACCACAGCATCTGTTGGCTCTTGCAAAGAGGCTGCAGTGTATGGCTCTCTATCCTGGTCTTACTTCTACTCCTTTTCCCTTAACCCCTGAGGTTTCGATGCAGACTACCTTAGCGTTATAGGCTCCCACTACACTATCGCCCATACCATCACCTCAGCGCTTCACTGCTCCGGCAATGAGTACATCATCTTTGCCTCCTGCATCCTCACTACACTATGCACAGTATGAGACTCCATCACCTGGTGGCCAGCTGTTCGGGCTGGCTGAGGAGCAGTATGTCTCGAGTTCATTGCCCGGAATCATACCACTATAGCAACTACTGCTCCCTCAATCTGCACCTTGCACGGCACAACATGCAATGCATTCATTCCCTTTGCATCAGAATCAGGCGCATCCATGCATGACATCTTTGCACTCAACACCTACGCACGGGTATGCTGGCCCTTATGCCTTGGCACCAGGAGGCGTTAAGGTGGATCCAAAGGAGCGCACACGCGCGACCCATACAACATACGTGGAACCCGCATCAGCTGCTCCTGCCTCGTCAGCAGCAACTTTAGACGCTCTCCTAGCAAGGATCGGCGATCTGGAAAGAGTACTTCGTCAAGTGCAAGGCGGAGAACACCAACCCTACCATTTCCGGGACCTCTGCTATTTTCCAGAGGCGACTCTCCTATCGGATTTCCACATCCCAGAATTTGAACTTCACACTATTTGCGTTTCATGTATAACATTTTGTGTATATATTGTATTTGATAATTTAAGTTGTGCTGTGAAGAGATAAAAATATTCTAATATTTCTATCACAGTCGATTTGACATTTAGATTACTTGGATTCATTACCTTTCTTGGTCACTAGACACTGTTGTTCAATGGTATGTTTCATGGGTTTGACGACTTTCCTCGTATTCAAGATTTATTTTCGGTACGATGGATCAAAATGCTTGGAATTCCTATAGGATCAAGATTAATATGTAGTATTATTTAATATGAATTGTAATATTGAAATTGTAGAATTTGCTATCTATTTCTCGACGATTATGATGGATATGTGTTATCAAAGTTTGGAACTCAAGGTAGTAATATATTTGGGAAGTTGTTGAATGGATCTTTAGATTCTGATATTGTGTTATATTTTAAGGATAACCGAAGATTAAATTCAATAAGTTGACTCCTGCTTGGGTTATACACTATTTCTATTTTGCACATAACGGTGTATATATTTGATTTTGATGTTTTTGGATGTTTTTGGATGAGTAGTTTTGTGGATCTTGTTATTTATTTGTGTTAGCACTTCTATGATCTTGATGTTCTGAATTGCTTAGAGGTGGTGATTGACTTAGAGGTTGCAGTTCCTGATGGTCATTGAAAGTGTCGTTTGATCTTGATTGGAATTGGTGCATTTAATATTTCATGGCATTTGGGTTTATGCCATAGCTACCTTTGTCATGTAATAGGATCCCATATCTTCGTTGTTCCTTCATAGTTAGTCTTTACACATTGATCAGTGACTATTGGTTCATCTTATCTTTCGAATCTTTTTATTTTGGCATGTTCGAATATTCTTTTTTCAGAATGGACATGCTCCATTCTTTTTAATATTTTTCTTAGTTTTTGACCCCACGTTTAATCATGTTTCTTGAGAAATGGTTAAGGAAGAAATCCTCTCCTATTAGTGTATAATGACACGCAGAGAGTAGGTCTACCCTCGTGGCAAGGATGAAGCCGCCCTTGGTTGCGGCAAAGGAAAATGGAACTATCATTTTAGGTGTGGAACTAATTGCGTCTTGGTGGTGTGTGAATTTTGTGATACATGAAGATTTATGATAAGTTGAAGTATTGGTATTCCAAAAGGAAGTAGCTAGAGATAAAATTTAAAATGTTGATTACCTCTTTGGACGAGGTGTTTGGTTTTGGATCGTTACAAAATGCGATGACATAAATACTTTCGCAGTTTTAGTCATTGGGCTTGAGAGATTATTGACATGATTTGGAAGATCTATAAAATTTTGAGGGACATTGTGTTTTATTCTCAGAACTTCTGCAAGTTGCTTTAGTAGTAACTTCTGCTAGCTGATTTGGATCGTTACAAAATGCGATAAAGATAGCAGTTTGATTGTTACAACTCATAGACATAGGAACCTCAACATCAAAACCAAGCTGCTTTAGTAGTAACTTCACCCACACCATTTCACACGCTATCTGCGTCATTTATCGGTACTCAGCTTCTGCACTAGACCTCGACATTACATTCTGTTTTTTGCTGCACCAAGTAAGTTGTACTCAACTCTGATACCATCTTAGATTTAGGTCATAAAAGTGTGATTAGTTATTTCATATAGAGAGAGAGATTACACATATATAGGGATATTGGATAATGGATATCCAATAACCCGTTTAACACACATAACCCATATAACACACTCTAACAGTAAGGAATTGAATTAATTAATTAGTTTTAGTAATTATGGCTTTTGTAAAGTTGGAGTTTGAGTAATTACGAAATATATTGAATCAAAAATTATGGATTTTGATTGTTTCTAGGGCAAAGACTCATTTATCATATCCAAGAAAGGCAATGAAGATATCTACAAGTTGGTGGTTTCCAAAACGGACAAGACCAAATCAAATTCAAAGGATACCCTTGCATTTGATTGTTTTCTTCACATATTTTAAAATCTTGTTGGTTCATTTCATTCTGAAGAGAAGGTTTAAATCAATCAAAGATGGTATATAAGGTTAGACATTCATTCAAATAATTACAGTTTGAGTAGAGATACTCAATACATGAAGATTATGGATATGAGTAAACAAGTTGTTAGTCGTGTTGTTTGTAGCAATGAGATACACTAATTTGCAAAGGAGACTTTGGTGAGGATAATAGAGGAGATGGATAGGACAATAAAGGGTAGAGGTGTGCTAAGGATTTTATCAGATAGAGAGAAGCATGCAAAGGGTAGGTAATGCAAGACTTGTAGGAAATATAATGTAAACCACGATTCTAGAAATTGTCTTGATAAGATCAAAGACTTGTTGATTGTCGTTGTTAGATATTTATTGAATCTGTTTTATTTAATGAATAAATTTTTGATGTTGATTCCTTTTTTTTTATTGTACACAGTGATGGAGTTGAAGATTATGTCACAAGCATTGACTGTTTCTCAGAATTACCATCAAAGGTGCACATCATATTTTGTTTTTTCTTATATTGTAACTAGCATTGATACATTATTATATTTTGTTAAGGATACAATTTTTTTTTCATTGTTGTGGCAAATATGTTACATAAGAAAACTCATTTTTTATGATTGTTGTAATTATTTGTATCTTGTATTAATTCAATTGAATGTACTCATAAGAAATTCAACTGCTCAACCGATAACTAGTTTACTTTCTTTTTTCAGTAATTACTGAATGTGTGATCCCATAGAATTCATTCAGTGTTTGCATGGCCTGTTGGATTGACGAATCACTGTTCAATCAGACGATTGGTTCATCTGTCGATCAGTTGGACGATTAATGCAATCGGTCCATTAGTTTGAGTGTTCTATCAATTCATCAATTGGTCGGTTGAACGTTCATTCTTCAATCAATTGGTCAGTTGAACGATCAGTTGGACAATATTAGTAGCGAAAGAACATTTCCTTTTGAAGGTGTAAAAAGTTATGACTACATAAATGATGTTAACATATTATAGATACTAATAAATTAAGTGTTTATTGAATTTCAAGAACAATCAACCGTTGTGAAGCCATTGGAAAGAAAAAGTTAGTTAATGATTCTATCTGACAACTATGAAGAAGACAACACTCCTTAAATGATTGTTTCAAACAAATATGAAAAGGAGTAGGATTAAAATCATAGCCATCACAAACTTGTAATCTTCTTCGGTGATCACCTATATAGTCATAATCTCCACAGCCATTTCTGTTCTCAGTCTAGGTGTATCTCCTTGCTTGAATAAAATGGCTTTTTGAAGGCACTGCATTCACATGCCTTCAGCACGCTGCAACTAATCTTAGTTTCTATTCAGTAATAGAGTTTATTGTGTATTTCAATCGCTGGAAAAATACTTTTATCTACATAACCTATATTTTAATTATAGAATCATGTAGATGAGTCAAAGAATTCAAGTTGCATTCCTATTGATAAAAGGTAAGTAATGACATAGTTCAATACATAACCTACATTTTCTGTATTATGTTATTGTATTTCTTGTAAAAAAAATCAACTTAAAATTATATTTCATCTCAAAATCAAATGGATTGTTCCATAACGAATTTATGTTTGATTATTTCATTAGCTAAAAATATACATAAAATTGAACTGTTGTTTTTATAGGATTCTATGTAGAGTCTGTCATTCAATTCTGTTTAGTTAAGATTATGAGTGTTATTTCAGATTCTTGTAAAATCAGTCTCTAGTATCTTTACCCAATGCATCCTTAATTCTCAAAATGTGGTATCTTTTATCCCCCTTGCAGTGCTTATCTGATAAACCAAGTAATTGCATTTAGAGATATTTCTAGTTAATGATGTACTTTTCTAGGTATTCAATTATCATTTTTCTATTCTTCTGGTGCATGTGTAGAATTTTGGTTTGCTGGGAATTGTTTTTCCACCTTTTGCTGCATAACTGGGTTTGTGAAAATTGTTCAACTGAATTTATTTTATCAAATCTAGAAAAGCTTTCATGGATTTGATTTCCGCTTGGATTTGTATTCCATGAGGTTTCTCCGATGGACAAATAGATCTTAGCTGCTGTATGTCCTTTTGTAAAACACCAACGATGGACACATTGAACTTGTAAATAATTTAAAGTGAAAAAAATTGTCTTATGAAATGTTATAGGATGCTACTTGTGTTCCTTTTATTTCTTCTTGTGCAGAAAAATACGATGTAATGTCAAAAAGAATCTCTTCGGTAGAAAGACATTTTCGTTATCCTTTTTTTTTTTGCTTGTAAGTTTCCATTCATTAAGAGAGTTTATTGACTATTTTGATCGCTGGAAAAATAATTTTATCTACATTTCCTGCGTTTTAATTATAGAATCAAGTAGATGAGTCATAGAATTCAAGTAGATGATCAAAAGGTTAGTAATGGCATAGTTCAATATATAATGGTGTTTCTTAATATGTTATTCTAGAATAGCAATTCTATTATTCTAGAATGGCAATTCTTAATATGTTATTCTATTATTCTAGAATAGCAATTCTATAATGGTGGAATAAAGTTATTTTGACAAATTATTCCACTTATTCTATTCTAATTGTATATGTACATTGGTTGTAGAGAAATACATATTTAATATATTAATGATATTCATTTAATGTACTATATTAATAATGTATGTTATAAAATACTATTAGAATAATCTGAAATGTTATTTATTTTTAAAATATTTGTTAATATAAATTTAAATAACATTAAATAAAAACACCTTATCATATGATTTCAAGTAAAATTTATTTATGAAATATTTTTATAATACTCATTTTTTGAATGAAATATAATTACATATTCATTGTTTTCAAATAAAGTATAATTATTTAAAAAAGTACTAATACTATGACTTCAAGAAAAATTTTATTTTGGTTAGGGAGTATTTTAATAATATTTAAAATACAACAATGTTTATGTTTATCTAAAAACTATTTAATTTTATTTCAAATAAATTTTTTTATAACAATTTAATTAAATGTAAAAATAATTTAAAATAGTAATTTTTTGTTATTATTATTTTAATTAAATTATATTTATATGTATTTTTCACCATTTATTCTGGTATTACAGTCAAACCAAAATAACTTCTAATACATGTTTACTCATCTTGAGAACTTTTCAATAGCAAATAGTATAGTAATTCTAGTGAAATATGATACCAATTTTAACTTATTCAACATTGAAAGAGGGTTTCAGAAATACTGTAGTGTAATATCTAAATTGAGCAAGCTTGAATTATATCATTAATTTTAATTTTATTTGCGAAAGAACAAGGTGAAAGGTTTGAATTTTTTCGAAGGAATATATAGCGTTGAGAGGGTCGCTGGTTTATCATTTATTAAATTGCCGGTTTGAATGTCTGGGTCCAGAAGTTTCCTTGTGTCCGCCGTCCAATTCAATCACCTAACGAAATGCATGTGGTTTTTATCTTCGGCGTCCGTGATTAATGTAGATGACAATTTCTCCTGTAGGCTGCTTTCATTCTCACCATCTCTCTGTCTTCGTGCTCTTCACCATTCATGTTTTCTATTGATTCTTTGAAAGTGTGTTTACACAAGTTTTTTTTTTTATAGTGGTATGTATATATTTTTGTCCGAGAAGGAAGTGAGTTTTACTCGCTAACTTTACACAAGTTGATTGTTATGAGTTGTCACTTTTTCTACCTCTCATTTGACGTGTGCTAAGCTTCTCCTGTTCATGAAAATAATTGAACCTTTTTGACTTTTTGAATACCAAAGTTTGAACTACTTCACTGAACAAGATTGAGCAGTCCTGATCTATGTTCCCATTCCACAAACATTTCTTGCTTGATCCATAAACTAATACTCTAAAGACAACTTTGAGTTCAATAAACTAAAAAAATCTGCAGAGGCCAGATTTCTTCAACAACTTTGGTGCCTCCAATGACATGTTTATAATCTTGAACTTGGAGTTGTGTTTCTTCTACTCGATATTGGGTGATACTCCACTTTCACGTCGTACATTCTGTTGCTAGGATAAAACCCTATCGCATTGCATGTAATCAAATTGGGAGGTACAATCGTGTTTGTACTTCAAATCTGGTACAATGTAAGTATATCCCATCCTCATGGTTTAATGTTTAGCAATTAGGTTCCACACGCTTTAATACTTATCATGTTTCAGAAAGGTACACATTGTCATTAAGGTAGTGTTTTATAACGTTTACGAGAGAAATCAATATACCGTAATAACGAGGGGAGGGTTAGTGCACACGGAGAGTACTGGAATTAATTTAGAGGGAGTTTAATTTTCTGTTTCTCATTCAAATCAAGGAATTTGTGTACACTAAAATAAGATTTGAGTGGAAACACAATTTCATTACTTTTGCAAGTAGAAGTGACTCACGAATTTCATTTCGTACCCATCCATTGAGATTTCAATAAAATTCATTTCCTTTTAACAAGGTGTTGATATATTCACTTTCATTATATTCTTTCTAATAAATTAGTGGTTTCCATATCATTGATATTTGCTTAGTACATAATTAGTAAATTTATTTTAATAGTTACGTATAATATTTTTTTATTTATTTAAAAATATATACTTTTTTTAATAAGCTTTATTATCAAATAATGATGTGTATGATAATATTTTAATTAATATTTAAGAATATACTTTGATTATAATAGAGTTTATTATTTAACATTGATGTATGATTATTTATTTTATTTATTTAAGAATAGATGATGATTTTAGTAAACATTATTATCAATTAATGATATAATTGTTTTAGTAAACTTTATTATGAAATTATGATATGTTACAACATTTCTTTTATTCATTTAATAATATATTTATTTTAGTAAATTTTGTTGTGAAATAATTGTTTTATGATAATATTATATTCTATTTATTGTAATATTATATAATAAATTTAATAACATTATCATAAAATAGTTTTCTATTATAATTTGTTTCATCTATGTAGTAATATAATGATCTAGTAATCTTTTATTATCAAATAATTATATATTATAATATTTATTTTATGTATTTAATAATTATAATATTTTCAGTAAAATTTATTATTAGACAATGATATATGATAACAATATATTTTATTTATTTTAAAGTAATTTTTTTATCAAATAATGGTGGATGTAAAGATTAAGTGGAAATCAAAGTGCACTTTCTTACTATTTCTAGAATATGCATAAACATTAGAAAATGAATTAAGTGAAATCAAAATTTCTTATTTTTTAAGTAATTTCAATTCCCCTCAATTTCTATGACTAGAGGGTCTTAATTCCATCCAAATTTTGCACACAAACAGGCTGTACGTAGAATTTTTGAAAAAGTTAACCAATCACAAATTTTGGAGACGAATAGTTTCTTAATGATTTTGTATATAAATGAGAAGTTGATATATGGAAGTAATCTAACTTAAAGTATGGGGTTTGGTTCAGGATCTCACCATCGAATAATGATTCTCACGTGTAAAGGAATTATTCCTAATCTTCAATTTGAAGTCGATGGGAACTCATAGAGCAATGCGTAAGGTCAGATTTCTATTCAATTTAATGACCGAACATGAAATGTATTCAATGGTGGCACATGTGTGGATTAAAATTTAGGTCATATCATGGGCCCAATGGATTTCAGGTCTAGGAGACTAGATCTATACGGTCTATACCAGCATCCTTTACATGTGTCCCAAAACCGTGAAGGCGCTAATTCATTCCGTATAAGCTGCCCCCTTTCTGGGCCAGAGTGACCACGAAATCTTATGCGTATTTGACTCTGGACTCCATCCCATAGTACATAAAGTTTGTGCAGCGTTGTTACAGTATTTTGGATGCCCATAATATATAACAATATAATATATAATACAAAAATGATTTGGTGCGGTCTAAGATTAAATTCGTAAAATAGCATATATTGGTTGAATTTCTCGTGATTATCTCTAGTGACTGTATGATGTTGACAAATTCTTCAAGTTGTATATGTTTGCACTAGAAGATTATACAACTATAAACAGTATCTCATAATTGTGCACATGTACAAGAAAATATCTGTAAACTGTATAAGGACATACCTAGAACTAAATAGACAATTGTAAATTCACAAGATTGTACAAAACTAGGGATGAACTTCCCATGATATTTTGATTTTATCATGCAGCATTCAACATGCAACGTAAGTTGAGATTAGGTCTTATATTAGTAGATTTAAGGATTAGATTCATCAAATTTACCCTCATATATGATACGAATATCAACTAATCTTCTGAGCTATATATTTTGATAAAAATAAGAGTATATAATCAAATGTGTGATACATATTATCAAGTAATTTACATAACTAGAATAGTCATTTGAATTGTGTGGAAATCACTGATTAAAAAACTTCAGAGAACATTTTATAATGCAGTGTAACAAAATCATCTTGTAATTTCTATTCCATTTAATTAGCGATATATTTTAAGCTAAGTAGACGCGTGTCTATGGTATGAGTCTAGAAGTGTGATGAAAACCAATCTGTATCAGAAAAAAATTGCGTACGTGCTCATACTTCCTACCGTCAGGCAAACATGCACATACAGTGACTTGGAGATGAACATATTTTACTAAATAAAGAAAAATGGGTTCCAATCACAATTATAAATTCAAGCAAACAAATTTTATTTTTGTAAAGATGTAAAAATATCATCTAATTTCATTCCATTTTTGTTTCTTCACATAATTCCGTTTCTCAAGAGGCGCTATAGTCTGATCGGACTATGCTGATCGAGTAACGGAGGTATGTACGGTTCTCACCAGTTATTCTTCTCGTGCATTTGAGAACGATATTTACCAAACTTCCACCTGCAAAAGAAACCTTTTCTGACAAGATTTTAAGATGTCAAGGGAAACATGAAGTTTTCTTCATGAATCAAACTGTAGAATTCTTTTTTTTTTTTGAAATCATCTACTGTAGAATTCTAGCTGAATTTACAGGAGTTGTCAGTAAGTGTTATGGCTTTAAATGCGGAGATGACATGAGAGTGTGAGAAGTCCTGAAAATAAATGTTGAAGAATTATTTATTTATAAGCACTTACCTGTTCAGGAACTGTATATCACCAAGCACACGATACAGACTTTCATTTGTTAATAGCAGTATCCCATAAAGGTCTAGAGGAGAAACCGTGATCTCCACCAGGAACTGTATGCTGCTGGGATAGAAAGATCACTGAGAGAATCAGCTGGGCTATTTTAATCATGGCACCAACATGTGTTTGACATAGTATGCTCCTGTGGATTTTATGTGTTTGACAATATTAATTAGAATGTTATGTTTACTTTTATATTTATTCGTTCCTATTATTTACTCTTAAGCTCCTATTAGTACTAAGCTAGTCTTTCAAACACGTCAATCACCTAAATTAGATCAAAAAGTTATATATGTGCGATACAACTTCTCTAACAAATTAAATTAAAATATGAAATTCAGTCCTCATCTTCTGATACATCCCTTTAGGAGTTGGAACTCAGGTATGATTAGATGAGACCCCGTCACATGTTTAATTTGATGAATTTCCATTTCTCAATTAGAAGAATAAGAAGTATGGTAATATATTTAATAGCCGGCAAAAAAATGTTGATCGTTACAAAGCATGTTTAGATTTCGAATAACATTATATTTATTAAAACATCAGAGGTTAACAAAGAAAGATGAATGTTTCTCCGAGAACGCAATCAACAAAAACAAACTATAACTAACCTCCAAATCATGGTGTAAATGATATCGACAATATGTTACCGAATTAGTGAAACATAAAGGATCAATATGAAAATCATCCTAACACCTACCTCCGCCGTTAGTTTGCGAGTCCTGCCGGCGACCTCTCAACTGCACTCCCCAGTTCGACGAAAACAGCGGCCGTGAACTCCACAACCCAGAAAACAGGTTCCTTCTGCTACCATTCCTGCTTCCGCCACCGTTCCCCGATTGGCGCTCCTCGACGGAGTCATTCCCGGGCAACTGGTGCCTACAGACCGGGCAGGAGTTGTGCATCCTGAGCCATGGGACGATACAGTCGGAATGGTAGACGTGCTTGCATGGCATCTCCCTTGCTTCTTCTCCCAGCTCAAACTCCTCCTTGCAGACCGGACACTGCGACGAGCC
The DNA here is from genome assembly GCA_024699735.1 of Posidonia australis. Lineage (NCBI taxonomy): Eukaryota > Viridiplantae > Streptophyta > Magnoliopsida > Alismatales > Posidoniaceae > Posidonia > Posidonia australis. The sequence continues at coordinate 11,516 of JAMKQA010248378.1, forward strand.
GTCGGATGGGTGTGTTTCGTTGATCTTCACCGTCGGCATTGCTTCGATCGCGGATGGCGGTGCCGGTGGCGGGCCTTGCCGGTCGTCCTGCGTGATTTCGTCGATAAGCTCGTTTAGGTTTGGGCCGGAAAAGTAGTCACCGGAATTGGTACGATTTGACGAGCCTGAACATTCGGTGCAACAATTAAGTCAGAAGTTGCAATCTTGTCTCATTTTAGTTTATTTGTTTCGATGCAAACAGTAACATGTCAAGTAAGTCGTACGTAGAGTTAACAACATGCATGAGCTTAAATGCGTTGTTTAGATTGGAACTTAATACAAGTCGAAACTAGTTGTTTACCATATCCACAGAACTTAAATGCTTCGCGAACAAGTTGTTTACAACTGATCGATACATGAGTTCTAGCTCATTTTAGTAGCACATGAGGTGTTTAAGCTTACAAATATAATTTTAAATTGGAGGCGCATAAGCTGTACTACGTTAATAACGTAAATACAAACTCGAACATAATAATTAACAAGCTAATTAACCTGAATCGACGATCGCGGGATTGGAAACCCTAGCAGGGTCGTCGCCGGCGAGGTCACCGGCCCTTCTAAACACGACCCACGAGTCCGAGAGGGCGAAGGCAGCCGCGAGGGTGTCGAGGAAATACGGGGTGGCATCGGTCAGCGGCGGTGGCAGTGTGTAGTGGTGGTGGAAGCTTGGCCTTGGATAATCGAGCTCGTGGAGGAAGTGGCCATAGCAGCGAGGACAGAAGACCTGGAAGGTGGGGAAGGAGATGATCCTGACCGTCTGTTGGCAGCGGTAGCACCAGAACAGACGGCGGACGCCTCTCCTCACTGCGACGCGAACGTTTGGTGGTGGCAGCTGAGACATGGGTTGGTCTGACACGGTTTTTGCGGTAGCGCGCGGGAGAGAGTAAGAGAAGAACGTGAGAACGAGAGATGTCAAACGTGAGTTTTACGAGGTTGTGTGTGTGCTGGGGTTGGTGTGGTTTTAAAACCAAGTTTGTATGGTGCAGGAAAGGAATGGCTTTTTGGAGACGTAAGAAGAAATCCCAGCCCTTTCTGCTTTCCTTATCCTCTGTCATTTGTTGGAGGTTGTTTTTCTTGATCGACAAATTTCCTCCCGATCAGGTTTGAATTAGTTGTGTATACTAAGCAAGGAATGACAGACAGATTGCCATCAATTATGATTTATGCAGCTCATAATTAAGCATCTCATCTTATTTATATGATTGGATCTTCTATTCTTCTTGTTAATTTTGCTTGAACCTTCCAAGTTGTAATGTAATGTAATGTAAGTACATTGATTGATACGCGTAGCATATGTACAACACTAGAACTAGAAATATTACTTTAAAGGATATTCAATTATATAAAATGGACCTTTCAGTGCAAAGATTTAACATTGAAAAGGATAAAACCTCCAGTTACACACTAGGAATCAAAACAAGGTTTCTAAGACTCTCACTCATGAAACCCTGTGGCATAAGAACCAACTCTAAGCTTTTCTTTAGACGTAGAATAAGAAAATTAAGAAACAATTTGTATTTCACTAAAATTATCACTCTATTTGGAAATAAGCATGTATTGGAAGTTATTCTAATTTAATTATAAAATTGGGATAAGTAGTGAAAATATACATATAAATGCAATTTAATTAAAATAATAATAATATAATATTAAATAGAAAATACAATGATATATATACATAACACATGATATTTTAGAAACATACATTCTCTGATCTACACTCCACTGTCAACAAATGTCAACCTTGAATGACTGAGATCTATTAGCATCCGTGCTACAAGACACTTGTTTTATTGTAGCGCATCTTCTATATTAAATAGTATTATTTCTAAATCAGTATCAATTTATAATTTGTGATCGTCTTAAATTATGTCTTTAAATATCTCATATTGTATTTGAAATCATATTAAATAGTTATAAAAAATATTTTATTTGAAACCATATAATATAATATTTCACAAAAAAAATACTAGTTTATTTTAAATAATATAAAAATATTTACAAAAAATATTTTATTTAAAATAATATTAAATATTTTTCTATTAAATTTTATATTTCTAAACCAATAAAATTTTGTTTGAAATCACAATAATAGTATTATTTAAATAATTATAATTTATTTGAAAAATTGGATATGTAATTATATTTTATTTGAAAAAAAGAGTATTATTTATTTGAAATACTTTAAAAATGTTTCATAAATAAACTTTATTAAATCATATGATAGTTTATTTATATATAATATTATTTTATTAAAATATATTAAATAATATTTTAGAAATAAATAATTTTGAGTTTATATTAATCGTATTTTCTAATTTCCGATACTAAATATGATAAATTAAATGAGTACTATCAATATATTAAATATGCATTTCTTCACAACCAATATGTACATATACTATTGGAGGTAAGTGGAATAACTTTCTAGAATAGCTTTATTCTACCATTTCCCCTAAATTACTTTTCTAGAATAAGAGAAATAGAATAGGAATTGCTAATCTATCTTTATTATACTTTTCAACTGACCTATTCTAACTTTGTTCTGGGTGTAATTCCACAATCAAACAAGAACTAATTCTAGAAAAGATCTTGACCAAAGGACTTGATCTAATCGATTCAATTGACAACATTAGAAAGATGTCTTCCTATGACATTGTGACTACTTTCTTGACCACATCAACAATCGAGACTAAAATACTTGAGCTGAAATTAACATGATAGTCAATGTGAATCTCAAATTAGCCTCATCAACTTCACTTCAAGACACGAAGATAATTTTGCTTCATTTCGAAATGAGAGCTCCAACTCTCGAAAACACAAGCAAGAACAAGACTCAACCACCACTAGATGTGGCTCTCCTTTACTTCTGGCAACTTCTATGTAAACCTTGTCTCTCGAGAGGGACAAGATTCTCTTCTGATTCTCACTTCTCACATTACTATTAACCAATAATGCATACTAATCGAAAAATTATTTATAACATTAACAAGTCCAACAATTTCTTAGGCTTCCAAAAAACAACTTATTCATAAAAATTCTTAAATACTAAAGATCTTAGTACAAGTCTTGTAACAATATAATCCTTTGAACCTCATTCCACAATAAATAAAATGTATAACTACTTCGATTTTAATAAAGACTAAAATGGTCGACCTTAGAATAAAATCTTGGAACTTTAACCATTGTTGTTAAGCTATTGTCCCACCTGAGGAACTAAATAAACAATAAAAGAAATTTAACGAGCCAAAAGACTCAATAAGTAGGTATGTATCCCTCTACAAAAGATACACTAATCCTACACTCAAATTTTGAATAAATTGTTATGAATTGAATCTCTATACCATGAACAGAAATAATAATGATAACATGTACGATTTTGCAACTACAATGGGATTCAATATATTAGCAACAATAATCATAAAAACCTTCTAGATCTTGATAATCTAGGAAGAAGTACTTTTCTTAAGAAAATCTAGTTCTAGTAAAACTCTTTGACTAAGCATAAGAGAAAAAATCCATGTGTGTGCGCACAAACACACACGCGCACGCACACACATGTAAATGAAATTCTAAGAAAACTCTTTGGAGAAACAACTTATATTTTAAAAAAAAATACTTGTCAACCACAAAGACAATCTCAATTTCGTAGTTAACATAAACTTTGTCATGATAACTCATCATATAGTATTTCCGTAGAAGCCCAAAAGGTGTGCAAATTAGACATTTCAGTTCCACACCATAGTTGTTTATTACCAAGATAAAATTAGAGATCAAAACTCCTAGACTCCTGTAGTGGACCCTCAAGCATTCAAGCTAGTCTAATCTAGAACAACTTGTTTCGATGTGCTAAACTAAAATTCGAGCAACATAAAGAACAAAAGGATACTTGTCAAAATTTTAAAAGATTTAAAACCTAATAAAAATACTAAATTCTCAAAGTCCTTGTATAGTAATTTCTTTCATGAAGTTCAAAATGGTTGGAATAACATTTTACTTGAAATTCAATGAGACCAATTGTTCTAATGAATTGAAACAAACATACTTATTTATTTATTTATTCATCGAACTTCACTCAAATAATTTTTTCATATACTAATCTGATCACTGTTGATTCAACAAAACTCTATATGATTCTAAAAATAAGCAAAGAGGAAAAAGATACACATCTATTATTATCTATGTATGTAACATTTATGCGAATAAATAGAATAAAGTCTGTATGGATCTATATGGATGAATTTTCTATTCTTGTTTGAAATCAATATAAGAATTTACACTCCATCTAAAAATTTAAAATCAATATTTAATCAACTAAAGTATAAAAAAAAATAATAACCTCGTAGATCTAGAAGCATTACTAAAAGTTTACACTCCATGTGAAAACCAAACCCCTTAACATCACCACATAACATAAAACCTAACCCATTCACTTTAAAATGTGACCCGGCTATTCCTCTAAAGATAAAAAAAAATTTCCTCGGTGATGATATTCCCATTAGATGACAACGACCACAAACCGACAATGCAAGGCAGGTGTCGGCAATCTACATCAAGCTCTGCCTCCACGTCGCACTAATGCCACCAACACCCCAAATCAAAGAATAACAATGAGAATAACGGAATCGAACTACAATCTAATCTCAAATAATGAAGTTGAATTACAATTCAATCTTCATGTAATTGGAACTCAAATCCCAATCACAAACAATACTTAATTTCAGTAACTAGGAAATATTATTAATAATTATCAATAAACATGTAGTTCTTCTTCTTAAATAAAAGAAACACATAATAAACGAAAAGTTAAAATATTTGTAAAATCTCTCAAGATATAATATCCTAATATAAAATATCTTTAAAACCTTTTAAGATATAATATCTCTAAAATATCTCAAAATATAATATTCAAGATATAATATCCTTAAAATATCTCAAGATATAATATCTTAAGATATAATATCCTTAAAATATTTCACGACAATCCTCAATATTCACGGAGAGGAAGTAGAAGAAGGAAAATTTATACTAGAGATTCTAAAGTATGTAAACATATATATAAAGCCCACCACAGAAAAAAAAAAGTTTTAGAAGTGTTACATCCTATGATTTCATAAAGAAATAGTGCTTGATCGCCATTTCGCTCGAAACTCTACTGCCAAAGGTAACGAGAAGCAGTTCAATTTGAATACAAATCTTCGATTTGCGTCAATATATCTTATTGTATTTGCGAGGTTGAATTGTGTTTCAAGATTTTCATTTTGATTTCTTCTAACTGCCTAGCTTCTTGCAATTCACACAACCTTGAAAGTCAAAGCAAGTCACTACGAGTTTTGTAATTTGAAATTATAAAATAACGGGATTTTTTTTGTCATATGTACATAGATGGACGATGGATGGCTAGTGGTGTAGTTTTTTTTTTTTTTTTTTGATAATGGCAGATTGTATTTTAAATAGTACCTTGGCTATTCAAGCCATCAAGAGTTAGTCATGTCCATAGATATACAAAATTTGGAACCAATAGTTCCAGATAAGACGAAGGTAATGTTTGTGTCCAAATCATACATGACCACATAATAGAGACTGCAATAATAAAATCAGAACAACTAAGTCTGAGAGTAAGTAGGTCGTCCTATCCATCATTTCCATCTCCTTTTGCACATGAATTGTTAATGTCAGGATTCAGACCTTGTGTCTGAAAAGCCTCAAAGGAACCCCTTGAAGAAGAAGGGACATTTGAGACTTGTTCCGCAATCCAAGCATCATGGAAGAGGTAGATTGGATAAGTTTCTCTTTCTCGAATCTTGTTGCAAGAGCTTCGATTCAATAATGCATTAGAGAAATGACATCAGAAAGAATAACAATGTGTGATTTGCAAATATTTCTAAAAATTCTGTTGTTTCTTTCCTTCCAAATCAACCAGAGGATGACTTGGAGTAAGATAGCCCAACCTTGCTTATTAAGCTTGAATCTAAGTAGAGGTATAGAATTGAATAAGTCAGCAATACTAAAATAACCTGGATATAAATCAGAAGATAAGAAAAATCTCCAAATGTGCCAGATGAATGAACAGTTTATGAATAGATGGGTATTGTTCTCTATATGTGTATTGCAGAAAATACACAACTCAAGACCATTTCACCCTCTTTTGGTTAAGTTTTCCTTAGTCAAAATTTTGTTATTAAGAGCCAGCCAAGAAAACAGTTTAACTTTTAATGGTGCGTGGCTTTTCCAGATGCTACAATATAAAGGAAAACGAATACCTCCATCATTTATAATGTTGTAGCAAGAATTAACAGAGAAGGCATTGTCTTTGGATGGCAACCAAATCAAGGTATCTCCACCAGGTAATATAACCAAAGATTGCAGAACAGTAATAAGCAGATCTAATTGAGATTGTAGTGTTAAGAAATCACCCAAGGAGATCTTAGATAGATCAAAAAAATTATTAAAGTCAGTCCTGTATAGATCAACCATTTTCTTAACAAATGCTTTTTTAAATCTAGCTATGGAGAACAGTCCAGGAAGTAGTAATTTTAATTTGTCCCCATTCCACCACTTATTCTCCCAAAATAGTGTATTATTTCCACTCTGAACTTGGAAAGTAGTAAAACAGTTAAGTATAACAAAACATTATTTTATGCTTTGCTAGAGGCGAGAGCAATTACTAACTGAAGAATTTAGTAAAGCTCCTGGCCAAACCTTATCAAGGGATCTGACCTTAACAAGATCTTTCCATTTCATATGGTAATTGTCAGATAGTAACTACCAAAGTAGCTTAGTTTTCAAAACTAAATTAAAATTTCTTAAGTTGATAATCCCCCAACATTTATGTTTCTGTGATCTGTATATGTTTGCCCATTTGATTAGGTGTAACCCTTTATAATTTGGAGAAAAGGAGTTCCATAGAAAATCTACTTCTAAGCTTGTCAATTTCTTTTTCTACTTTAATAGACAAATGCAAAACATACATATAGTAAGTAGGGATGGTAGACAAAACAGAGTTCAACAAAGTCAGCCTTCCACCCAGGGATAAGTGTTTTGCCTTCCATAATGACAACTTATTTGAGATCTTCTCCACTACTGGGGTTCAGTCTCTATAAGTGACCCTCTTATAATGTAAAGGTAATCCAAGATACATTAGTGGAAGGTCAGCTGTCCCACAGCCCAGGATATTACATTAACTAGCAATAGAGGCCTGATTTACTCCTATACTAGTGATTGAAGACTTGTGGAAATTGATTTTTAACCCAAAGCATGATTGAGAACAACATAAGATTCTTTTAATATTTATCATGTTCTCCTTACTTTCTGATAAGAACAAGAGTGTATCATCAGCATATTGTATATTGACCATTGTTGGTCTCCCATGTGGAAATTTTATACCAGATATTAAGTTATTATCCAAAGTCAATTGCAGTATACGATTTAGGACATGTGTGGCTACAATAAATAATAATGGAGATAAAAAATCCCCCTGTCTTAATCCATTAGTTACCTTAAAGAAACCTTTAGGAGATCCATTGACAAAATAATAGATCCATGGGAGATCCATGGCTAGTGTTGTAGTGCATGAAGGAAATTGAGACATAACAAAATAAACAAGCAGCTTAGCATGTCAAATAAACGATATAACACAAACATTTCTTGATCTACAATCCAACAAAAAAGAAGAAGGAAAAAATCGATCCTTCCTCCAAACCCCAAAAACCAAGTTATTGAAATGCTGGAATTGCTGGTATTTGACTTAATCAAAATAGATACTTCCATGTTAAGCTTTGATTTCTTCCATATTTCTTTGTTGAGTCGTTGACTCTGTAAACCTGAAACGTACTTGGATAGGTGACCTCCAGAAGTTCATTTTCAACCTCCAAATCCCTCACCTTCTTTACCAATACATTGACTATCACCACCTGGTTACTTAACTTCTAACAAGCATTGCCCCATTAATCAATGCTAAAACACGTCAACCACCACAAGACATTCAGAAAACAGGTGGGAAAAAAACAATAGGTGAAATTCTTCAAGCAATCCAGCAAGAACAAAAGAAACAGGTGGGCCTTGTCTCGCAGTGGACTTTTCCAGAAGGCCCAGCAGCACCTGAAAAACAGTCATCGTGCGCTGTGGTCACCACAAACGATGTGGTCACCAGAACCTCCTCTCAATAATGAATTCGAAATTATTTATCACACCACCTTTTTCAAATCTCCAACTATAAGTGCTCCTGACAAAAAGGTAACGACACCCGCCCTTCACTTTTCCCACATGCGGAGGACCCATGCAGGGGAGCCCAGTAACGGGACGGCCAGGATACAATATCTGTACCAAGGTCCCACGAGAACAATCTTGGTCCGTTGGATCCGGACCCAGCTCCGAATCGGAAAATGGATACCTCGTTTTTTCAGTTTTTCCACGCCCCCAACTCATGTTCCCGCGTGTCACCCGGCATTTTCTCAAATGACCCAATATCTTCTCTCTCTAGAACTTCTCCTTTTACTGACTTTTTTTATTTTTCTGTCCTCTCTCTCTCTCTCTCTGGAAATTGCACATCTCCCATTTTGGTTCACTTTTCTCGATCTTTTCTCGACTTCTACCTTTTAGTAGTATCTCTTTGCTTTCCTTCCTCCTATTTCTTCTCACCACCAAACACGAAACATAGGATATTTGTATTTCTCTCTCTATAAGAACACAAACAGAACCAGAATCTCCCACTTCCCAATTCACTCTCTTCCCTCTTCTTACTCCTCCTCTAATTCATACACAAGAAGAAGAAGAAGAAGAGTGTGATGATGGAAGGGCAGGCGAAGGTGACGAGAACGTCGTCGTCTCTGCTCTGGTCGCCAACCCTCAGATCCATCCAGAGCCTCTCCGTCGTCGACGAGGAGGGAGGGAACCGCTCCGACAACGACGACAAGAAGACTCAGAAGCCCGTTTCGTCCCGGAGCCGCCATTTCTCGTCGTCTGCCTTCTTCTCCACTTCTGCTCGTCGCTGGTGGTCTTCTTGCTGCTGCTGCTCCTCTTCCTTTGTTCTTGCTTTGCCCTTCGTTTACATGTCCTTCTTTCTCTTCCCGTCTCTGTTCTTCTTCGTCTACTCGTTTTACGTCAATGGGTTCGTGCCCACTTTCATCAATTTGGTTTTTGCCGTTGCCATTATCGCCGCTGCCTTCTTTCTTCTGAGGAGATTGGGGTTTCTGAGGTTTGGAGTCGACCGGGGTGCTCGGATGGGGCAATCGGTGGAGTGGTTCGTTGGGGATGGTGGGGATAGGACCTCCAAGAAGGTGAAGACCAATGGTGGTGGGAACGTGAGTTCGAGGGTGAAGGTGGAGGTCTATGGGAATAGGGACTACTACGAGGGGGAGTTTTACGATGGGAAGTGCAATGGGAGTGGTGTTTACCACTACGCTAAGAAGGGGAGGTACGAGGGGGATTGGGTCGATGGCAAGTACGATGGGTATGGCATCGAAAGCTGGTCGAAAGGGAGCCGATACCATGGCCAGTACCGGCAGGGTCTCCGGCATGGGTTCGGAGTGTACCAGTTCTATACAGGGGATAGCTATGCTGGTGGCTGGCTCAATGGGCAGAGCCATGGTGTTGGACTGCAGACTTGCTATGATGGGAGCTTGTATGTTGGGGAGTTCAAGTGTGGTGTCAAGCATGGCCTTGGATACTACCACTTCAGGTAAATTCTTGGTGCTTCCCTTTTTTTTTATTACCTTTTTATTGTCAAGTTAAATTGGTTTTGATTGGAGGTTTATATCTTATGCCTTCCATTGTTGCTGTTGAAATGTTTGCCTTTGTACCTTTGTAGTTCATGATTCATCAGTCGTCGTCGTTGTGGGCATTGAAATAGAGTAAAACAGTAATTTAGTGAAATCTAGTGATCCACTTATTAATCCTTTCTGAAGTGTGGAGTACGAGAGACAATGTTGGTCGTTGGGGGTGGGGTAGGAATTGATTTTAGTTTCCATCTAGTATCTAACTTAATGAATGTATCTGGCTCTTCCTGGGTCTTGATAAAACGCTTCTTGTCCTGCTGTGAGGGGTTGATTCCATTTTGTTTCTAGCTTAACGAATGTATCTGCCTTTTCTTGAGTCATGATAAAACATTCGGAGTCCTGTTGTTAGGAACGGATAACTTCTAGACTACAACTTGTTGATCTTTGTTTGTGTTGATGGGCTCCTGCCCTAACCTTAAAATGAATCTTGTGGATTTTAGTTTTTTAAACATGCTGCGATGGAAACCTAAAGTATTGTTTCTGAATTTTGTATGCTGAAAATTATGGATCAGCTTATTGAGGAAATTTAGCCTAGTCTATGCAACAATTTTGTATCTTCTCTATTTCTGTAGTCTTGGCATCTTAAGCAATGAAGTTTGTAGCTTGAACCAAACAAATAGGAAATGCTTAATTTTTGTTATTATTTAATCTTTTGTTGTCATGAATCTGTGGCTAAACCTATAATCGTAATTTTTTTTTTTGGTGGAACCTATTTTCAGCTAGATCATATGCTTTCTTGATGTTTCATTGCTTTATATCATAGCAGAAATTCACAATCTTCCGGGTAGTTTTTTGGACTATATCTGATTATTAAGAACAGAGTTAGACATCATCACTTTCTACTACATTTCTATTGTACATTTCTCTACCTTGTTAAATGTCGTGAAATTGTGATATTCTGTATAATAGAGAGATTTTTTTTAGCAGAGATAATTAAGATAGATGACAATATCTGATTATAGTGTCTTCTTCCTTTTGCTATATAAGCAGTAAGCATGTATCCAGGTGATTTTTTCAGCATCTTTTATAAATTTATTATATTGCTGATCCTATCAAATCCATTCTATTTCAGAAACGGAGATAGATATTGTGGGGAATATTTTGGTGATAAGATCCATGGTTTTGGGGTCTATCACTTTGCAAATGGTCACTGCTATGAAGGCTCCTGGCATGAAGGCAGGAAGCAGGGATATGGGACCTACATATTCAGGAATGGGGACACAAGCTCAGGGGAATGGGGTTACAGTGTTCTTCAGACCCCCCATCTTCCAAGCAGTCAGGCTGTTCAGCATGCTGTTCAGGTAGAAACGTTGCACAAGCTTACAATGCAAACTAACTTCTTCCAAAGTTATTATCTACTATTGCTCATAGTGCATGTTGCAAATGTTTCTTTCGTTCAGGCTGCAAGAAGGGCAGAAGCAAATGCAATTCTATTTCCTCAAGTTGATGAACGAGTGGAGAAATCTATAGCAGCTGCAAATCGAGCTGCAACTGCAGCTCGAGTTGCTTCTATCAGAGCTGTTCAAAATCAAAATGACAAGGAATTCGATGATATGTATGTGTAAGCTACAAATTCGCTTGCCCTGTAAATTTTCTTTTCACTTCTCCATTTTATTCTTGGGTGCTGTGGACCGAGCAGGCGAAGCCTGCAAGGTCAGTGAGAGAAGATGCTGACAATCGTAAGTGTTTAGAAATTGGAATCGGATATAAACTATAAACTCTCACAACTGTAACATGTACAGAAAAAATCATATGTACATGATTTGAATTTCAGTTTTTTTACCTGTTACCTCTTCTACTAATCCTGGTGTCCTTTCTGCTGTTACTTTTGTGTTCCCAATCAGATGTTCTATCAAAAAATAGTGCACATGTTCTGTAAATTTTTTTAGTTGACTTGTTTGTATATGCATGATCTCGTCCCTTGGCCTGCGTGACGCTCAGTTGGTCAGCCATAGACGCTTTGATGTTTAAGTTAGTGAAAAGAGGAATTAAGAAGACAGTTTAGACACTTGAGAAAAGGTCAAAGCCTCCCAGTATCGCACTCTATGTGGTGTATTTATGTTTGAGTGGTAGTAAAAGATTATTGTAGTACGTGTACAACTCTAGTTATACATGTCATCGGGTGGCTCTATCCAGTGTGTCAGGTAGTGCAAATGTCACAAGTGTCATTGTGTATGGGGTGTCGTGTAGGTTTGTGACGTGTTGGCGTGTGCATATGCTGTTCCTGATGATAGGTGTTCAAATCTTCATCTCCGCCTGGTGTATTGACAAGACATACAAAGCATGATGCTTGAAGTCTTTGCTGTGTTAGTGGGAGTTGTGCGTCGTTAAGAGGTCACTTGAGCTTGGCATTCGGTCGGCGGTCGGCCTTCTTGTTGGAGATTGTTTGTGCTAGGTGCTTGGTCAATCCTCTTGTTAGAGGATGTTGATGTAGGACGTTCAATCAACCATGATTCTCGAGAAGCTAATGCAAGGCATTCGGTTGGCCTTGTTTTTTTTTGTTAACGGTTGAGATAATTAGAGTAGAATTTTTTTTATACATGTCTTAGGATTCGAATCTGAAATTCTGTGGTAAATTTAGAGTTCTCCTAGTCACTGTGACAATGAGACATTGTCTATTCAATCGGCCTTGTTGTTGGAGATCGCTCATATTGAACGTTCGATGGCCTTAATGATCATCTTGGAGCTTATAAACTATAAACTCTCACAACGGTAACTTGCACACAAAAAATCATATGTTTATGATTTGAATCGTTGTGGAGCTCGTCGAGTTGGTTCGTCTCATGGGTACAATATGTACACTCACGTAAATGTCTTTTAAGTGTTTTTAGGTAGTGATTTTTATGCATGATCGTTTGTAATATATTTTTTTTGTTAACGGTTGAGATAGATATATTTCTTCGGTCTTAATGCCAGATAAGAAATACATAGGTCCTGTAAATATTACATTAGTAGAGGCTCTATAGCCACCAAAAAAACCAAAATGGTATGAAATGTTCCATCTTTTCTATCAATAGTCTAAAATAAATCAAAAATGGGACAAACAAGTATTGTATCCAAAAAATTAAATCATTCTATATGAGTCTGCACTGCTACTCACTCCAGCATGATGTCCTGGGCAGCCTCTCTTGATGGTGCAAGAGGAGAAGGAAGAGAAGATGGTGCCTCAGGCTGTGGAGTCATGGCTGAAACGAATTGTTGCATGTCCTCTTTCTCAAATCCTGTAACAAAATTATTGACCCAAAATAGCATCAAAAATAAGATATCGGAGATAACTTCATCAGCTGATTTACATTTATCACGAAAGATTCTGTTATTTCTCTCCCTCCAAATCAACCAGAGAATGATCTGGAGTAGCATAGACCACCCATTAAAAGGCAAGTAATGCTTAAGGTCAGGAGAGGCAAGGAAAAGCTCTGGAACCGAAAAAAAACTAGGGAATAATTGAGAGTTCACAAAGAAACTCCAAATTTTCCTAGCAAAAACGCAGTTAAGAAACAGATGGGAATTATTTTCAACACTGACTGAGCAAAATGTACATAATGGAGAGCCATTCCAGTCCCTTCTCACTAAATTTTCTTTAGTTAAGTTTCTGTTTTGAATGACTAGCCAAGCAAATAACTTCATCTTTAATGGAGAATGGCTATTCCAAATACTTTAGAGGAAGACATTACGTAATCCACCATCATTAAGCAAAGAATATGCAACTTTCACAGTAAAGGATCTAGAGGGAGTCCAATGATATTCATCCTCTAAAGTATTGAGAGAAATGGATTGCAAAATGTTTACAAGTCCTTCCAACTGAATTTGAAACAAATTATAGTCCTCACCATGATAAGGTAGAAATAATTTATGGAAATCACTGTGGAACAGGTGCAAAGTATGTTTAACTGAAGCTTTTTTAAATCTAGTAATAGAATATAACTCAGGGAATAATGAAGACAGTGGCTTGTCATTGTACCAGGCTTGTCTCCAAAAGAGACAGTTTGATCCATTACCCACAGAGGCCTTAGAGAAACAAGAGAAAAAACTGAAACCCTTTTTAACATGTCTCCATAAGGGTGAGCAATAGGAGGAGACCTTGTTTAAGATGGCCCCAGGTCCCTTGAATAAAAATTTAGCCTGAAGGAGAGATTTCCAA
>JAMKQA010248380.1:0-48285 GCA_024699735.1 Posidonia australis
AATAGATTATTAAGCATATTATTACCAAATTGAATACAAATATATTTTATATATGTTTAAAATTATTGTATTATTAGTAATCAAGTATAATTTTTCCACAATACAAGAAATATTTGTAAAAAAATGGTAGACACGACAACACGATAAGTCTGACACGATAAGTACACGACACGACCCAATTGACAGGTCTAATAATATGCCCTGCACGAGAACTTTCACTACTGCAGCGCAAACACTGTTAATCACACTTCAATAAACTACTAGTAGTCAGGTGTCGATTCCTTGGGACTGGATAACACGACATACTAGAGAGGCCTAGAGCTTAGAGTTTGTTGAGACTAAAGTTTTAAGACTAGTTCCAGTCAAGACTTGTGTTTTAGCTAAATTTGAGATTTATGGTTTGAACTAGAATCTAATCTAGAGATGCTTTACAAATGCATCAGAGATAAGTACGAGATTTTCACAGAAAAGAAAAGTATTTCAGAAAAACATGAGTTTTTTACAGAAAAGAAAAGTACTTCAGAAAAAACATGAGATTTTCGCAGAAAAGAAAAATATTTCATAAAAGCATGAGATGTTCACAAAAAAAAAAGGAATTCTAGAAAAGTATGAGATTTATACAAAAATAGAAAAATATTTTAAAAAATATGAGATTTTAAAGTAAAAAAGAAAATGTTTAGAAAAGAAAAGGGATTATGCAAGTTTTGAGATTTACTTATTTATTTGACCGAGTAGAGACTCGGTGCTAGTGGAGCACACTTCAGTGGTTGTGACATTGGTTGCGGCTTCATTTGGCAAGAGTGGTCATTTTAAGTAGCACATCAAATCTTGAAAAACATGTATGAGATTTAAAGAAAAGAAAGAAAATATTTTTGAAAGGCATAAACACAATTTAAAAAGATAAGGATTGCGCCAGTTTTTGAGTTATGATTTGTTGTTTTGACTTAACGAAGACACAGTGTTAGTGTGACACTCTCTGGTTGTGAGCTTGACTTACAAGAGTGACCATTTTAAGTTTTGAAAATCATATATGTGATTTGAAAGAAAAGGTAAAAATGGTTTGAAAGTCAAAAGTATAATTTTGAAAAAAAAAGAAAAGAATAGTTTTCAAAATCATGATTTCAAAAACTATGTTGCTTAAGAGGCAAAGAGAATGGCATGTGTTTGTCTGCGACATCTAAGAGAGATGCCAGAGTAATGTGAGTTTTAATAGGATGTGTGTTTGACGACCTTTCAGTGATCACTCATGCATGTTTTATTTGGTATTTTCTCAGATACAGGATAGGAGTAGAATGGAGTCGGATGACCAAACATCAAAAGTTCTGGATAAGTGTTTAGTTTAATTTAATTTAGTTAATAGTATTTTGATTTAAGTTGTTTAATGTTGGAATTAATTTTAGATTTAACGCAAGAAATTATTATAAGTAATAAAAAAATGTAGCTAGAAGATTTTGTGTAATGGTTCGGAATCGGGTCGTTACATATCCTTACGTAGTTGAACCTCCAAACTGTCTGTTGGTGTCTCTGAAAAATAGTTGAGTGGTTGTCTGGCCCACTCTACATAAAAAACAGTGATTTTTTCACACATGAGGAGAAAACTCAAATCGTATATTCCTTGTTTCCACCATGGCTGCTCGTGAATCGTCAGAAAAAAACCTCAGTGGGACATTGGAGAAGTTGAACAGCAAGAATTATTTTCTCTGGAAACAAAGTTTTGAGACGTTCATCATCGTCCATCACAAAATCAATCATCTCACCAAACCGCCTCCTGACAGTAAGAATGCAACCTATGATGACTGATTTATTAATGATGCGACTATTGTCGCATGATTGGTGAATAACATAGAACCTACAATTGCTAGAGGTGTAATAATGTTGAGACCAACAAAGAAGATCTAGGACACACTGCGTCTTATTTATGGTCACGAGAAGAACAACTCTAGAGTTTTCAAGGTCTACGAGCAATTGTTCACCCTACGACAATGTGATGGATCTCTTCCACAACACTTTACATTACTACAGGCCTTGCTTGACAAACTTGAGGTTTATCAACCCCTTACTGATGAAATCACTGAGATGAGATAGTACCACGAAGAACTAACGGTAGCAATATACCTTTTCAACTTAAATCCTATCTCAATTCTGAGATCAAGGACAGATTCTTGGAACAAATAGCATACCCGATCAATAGTCTACTTTGCCCAAGTTTTGTGTATCTCCACAGTCACACCCTCTTCAGTGCTTAATGAGTCAACTATGACAGCTCTACATGGTAGAAGACATAATCGTTCGCGTGAACGTAATTCTGGTCGTACAGAGACTGAAGGACATCTCAGTAGCACTCATTGTGACTGGACAGGTCATCGAGTCGATAGATGCTGGGATTAGGTTGATCGCCCGTCCACAACACAAGTCACTATTGAGTCTACACCTTCTACCTTCACTAGTGACGAGCAGACAGTTATCAGCTCACAAGCTAACTATGATCGACTCCTACAGTTAAAAGTCACTAACTCCGCCGCTACTGTCTCCCATTCTGCCTCCACAAGTACGAGTGTCCTTCTGACATCCAAGGATTCCCCCAGGATCATTGATTCTAATGTCTTCTCTCACATGTCATGTACAAAAACCTTGTTTACTCGTCTATCTTAACTTTCAATTATTCGCTCTGTAGCCATCGTTGATGGTCGATTTTGTCCAATTACTCGAATTGTGCAAGTCTTTTCCTAGCTTTTTCTTGAAAAAATTCTATATATACTTGATTTTCCAGTCAAGCCTCTATCTATTATTGCTATTACAAAACAATTACTTTGTTATGTCATATTTTTTCTTTTTCACTGCACTTTTCAGGATTTACAGACAGAGAGGAAAATTAGTTTGGACCGTGAGCGAGAAAATACTATGTACCTACTAGTCAATGACGATATACTGCAACAACTAACATCTGTGACGTCTACTTTTGAACCATCCTCTCAGTGGTACCACCGGTTACGTGATCCTTCTCACCAAAAGTGACAGCAGGCACTACCAAGAGTTTCTATCTCATCCTTTGATTAGGAATTGTATTAGTTGAGTAAACACCATCGTGTTTCCTTTATACAGTTACGTCTTATGTCCAATACTACTGTGTCTGAATTAGTCCATTGTGATATCTAAGGTCCCACTAGAGTCCCATCTGTGTTAGAACATCGCTATTATATTATTTTTATTTATGATTTTTTGAGTGTCTTAGGTGTATCTACTCAATGATCATGGCCATATTTATGATGTACATAAAACATTTATTGCAGAAATAAAAGATCAATTTGGTATTACTCTTAAATGTCTGTACTGATAATGTCCTTGAATTTGTTCCAAAGTTGGGCCTTATTGTGTATCAGACTACTTGCCTATACACCTCCAAACAAAATGAGATAACGAAACGCAAACACAAACATACACAAAGATGTTACCGTACCATCATGCTCCACATGAAAGTTTCAAAAAATCTGTAATCTGATGTTGTTCTTACTACCACATATCTCATAAATAGGATGATGTCTACTCCTTTAGGTAGTGAAGTCCCTCTTCAATGTATTCAATCAGATGCCACCTTGTTGTCCTTGACTCTTGGAGTTTTTTAATGTGTTGCTTTTGTCCAAGATCTCTCACCGGGACTTGATAAATTGTCTCTCAGATCAATAAAATGTATTTTTCGTAGGATATTGAAGAACTCAACGACGTTATCGATGTTTTCATCCTCTTTCTAGACGATACTTTATGTGTGTTGACGTCACCTACTTTGAGTTCATGAGTTATTTTACTGATTCTACACCTGTTGTTGAGTCTATTTCTCTTCCAATGGTTGTTGAGTCCTTTGTCGCAGATCACCAAAACCCCTGTTGGCGATGCAGGTTCCCGTCGTCCCTTACAGGTATATCGATGTCATCAGAAAACATCAGTGCCTCTCACGACAGAATCAACCTCCTCTACGAATGCAAATCTGCATCCAAGAGAGGGTATTGGAGAAATAAAAAAACAACATAGGACACATTTTGTTACTAAAGATATGATATTATCTCCAAGGAAATATGCTCTTGACTTCTTCCAGGGAATAGGTCTTGAAATGCAAGCCTGAGAGTATTCCTGTTGAGCAGCCACCATCCTTCTAAGATACTAGCTGTGAGCTGTTAGAGGACCTTGATCAGTACAGGAAATTGATTAAAAAACTTATTTATTTGACAATGACTCGACCAAATATTTCTTACGCAGTCAGCTTATTTAGTCAATTTATGTATGAACTTAGAAAGATACACTGGAATTAAGCCTTATGAGTTCTTCCGATGTTAAAAATGTTCTATGTAAAGGATTGGTCTACAAAAAAAAAAGATCAGACATCATGTCATATTTAGATTCAAGGTATAAAGGATATCGAAGAGACAGGTGTTGGAGGACATGTGCATTTCATTTTTATTTTGATGATAACAAAAAGAATTTATTTTGTAGAATTTATTTTGCTTTAATTTCTAACAAAATGTTTTGAGAAATATTGATGAGTTAGGAGAACTAAAGAATCATCACAGAGGCAAGAATGAAGAATGTTAAAAGAAATTTCTATGTAATTCCATGTATCAATCTATGGAATTATTGTACTTGTAATAGTTTAAAATCCGTATATCGAATGAGGTCAGGCATACTAAAATTTATAATAATTAAAAGTAGATGAAAATCGATACTCCAAAGAAAAACAGTAAACCAAATCAGGAGAATTTAACACATCACGCGGCAGATCGAAATTCAAATGACAGTGGATGGAAATAGAAATCAAATCGAAACTCCGAAGAATTTCAACATACTCAATCAAAAGTTTTCAACATACCGATTCAGTCGTAAAAAGCCAATTTGAAAGCAAAAACGACACACCGAGCTAATTCCAAACTACCGAAGTAATTAGCCGTTATGCTAACCAGTAGACACAAAGATTACCCACTCTAATCCTATAAATAGGACTCCCAATCAACCATTAAGCAACACCAAGTACTCCTAAGCTCATCTTCTCTGATTACTACGATTATTCAAGCCTCAATCTCATTTCTTGCTAAAATTTCCCAAGTCCACTTGCACAAAAGTCTTATCAAAGATATCGACACTTGAGGGAAAGCCTTAAAGCATTGTATTCGAGTGATTTGCGTTTTTCACCGATTAGAAGAAGGTTCCACGGTTAGCAGAGTTAACAAGAGTCTTGCTCAACAAGTAAGTGTTTGTTTTATATAGTTAAAGGGAACTCTCGAAGGTATATCAAGGAGTGGACTAGGCCAAGGTTTGACCAAACCACTATAAAATATTTAAGCACTTCATTGTCTCTCTTCCTTTCTATGCATGTTTAATTAGTTAATTCAAATTCTATCTTTAATTGTGTTTGTTATTGGAAAACCTTAAGTAAAATTTTAAAATACTAAGTTTTTTTATTCACCTCCGTCTAGAGAAGCCTCTCGACCCAACAATTGATATCAAAACGGGTTATCTAGAACTTAAATTTTAAATATCTTCTAGATTTATGGCTTCTTCTAGCAATAACATGAATAAAAGACAGATTATTAATAGACCTCTATTTTTTGATAAATTTAACTATAACTATGGAAAATGTAGGATGATAATTTACTTAAAATCTACAAACTATAAACTCTAGGATATTGTGATAAATGGGTTTACTCAATCCACAAAAAATTATAAAGAATGGAATGATGAAGAGAACAGAAATGCTCAATTAGAGACTAAGAAACTAAACATTCTATTTTATGTTATAAATCAAGAACAATTCAAAAGAATATCAAACTGTAACACATCTTATGAGGCATGGCACACTCTAGAAGTAACACATGAAGGAACCAACCAAGTAAAAAAATAAAGATAAATATGTTAGTACATAAATATGAATTGTTTAAAATGAAACAAGGAGAATCAATAAGTAATACGTTTACTAGATTTAATGAAATAACAAATACATCACAATCCCATGACAAGAAATATTCTCAAAGTGAATTAGTTAGAAAAATTCTTAGGCCTCTTACCCCAAATTAGGAAAAGAAGACCACAATCATAGAAGAAGCAAAAGATTTATCAACCAATTCCCTAGAAAATCTAATTGGAAACTTGACCCCTTATGAAGTTCAATTAAAAGAAAAGGAAAAAATAAAGGAAGAAATAAAAATTCTTAAAAAAAAGAATATAACATTAAAAGTGGCCACGGATTCAGAAGATTCTAGAGACGAGGATGAAGATATAGCACTTCTCACAAGAAAATTTAAAAAATTCATCAAAAGAGGAAGATTCTCGAAGAAATGGAATAAAAACCAAGACAAAAATAACGAAAAACATGAATAACCATTGTGCTTTAAACGCAATAAGCCAAGACATATCAAAAGAGATTGTCCCCTATTAAAAATAAAAATGAACAAAAAAAAATTTAAATCATCCAAAAAGAAAGTCCTCCATGCCACTTGGAATGAGAGTAACTCATCTTCTTCAGATGGAGAATCCTCTTCCGATGATGAAAGTACTCATATGTGCTTCATGACACAAAATATTGATACATGCTCCTCTCCCTATATGGATGACATCAACATGGAAAAACTATTGGATGTTTTCAATGAATTATATGAAAAATATATAATTCTAAAAACAAAATAAAAAACCATGAGTCAAAACATTGATAATTTAACTCATGAAAATGAATTAGTCATTAATTGGGAAAAAAGAATAATTCTTGAAAATAAAGAACCAAAAAATAAAAATAATAAATTAAACATGAGCATTGACCAAATGAAATATAAAATGAAGAATTTGGAAAAAGATATAATCTCTTTAAAAATCAAGAGTAATGACCTACTCAACACTGTTACTAAGTTTACAAAATGAAAAGAAAAGCTGGACAAACTTCTTTCAAGTAAAAGACATTCTTTGAATAAACATGGACTTAGATTTTCAAGATTTAATGATACACCATATGAAAATGGATTTATTAGAGCAACTACAAATGAAAAATATGTATTTGTAGTGAAAAGACACCCAAAATGGTTTGAAAGGAATCATATTAAGACAAATAGAATTAAAAGAAAGATAAATGTGATGTGGGTTCTTAAAAACTTGCTTGCATCTCATGATATAGGGAAATCATAAACTCAAAATAGATTTTAGACAATAGTTGCTCCGAACACATGACTAGAAATCATAGTCTCCTCTGCACCCTAAGCTCAAGAGAAGATAGGACCATAACATTTGATGATAATGCAAAATGAAGGACAATGAGAATAGAAAACGTAAGTAACCCCGACAATCCTTCTATTCAAGATGTTTTATTAATAGATGGACTCAAGCATAACTTAATTACTATTAGCCAATTGTATGACATAGGATATAAAGTAATATTTGATAAGATAAAATGCACAATAATGGATTCAAAATCACATAAAATAATATTCATTGGAAATAGAAAAAATAATGTACATAAAATAAAAATCTCTTCCAAACCACACATAAACATATCTTGCCTTCCTACCTCAAATGATGCACACTGGTTATGGCATAGACGGCTCGGTCATGCAAATATAGGTCATTTATCAAAATCGTCTAAAGAAGATTTTGTAAAAGGATTACCAAAAATAGATTTCAAGAAGAACAAATTGTGTGATGCATGTCAATCTGGGAAGCAAGTGAAATCATCCTTCAAAACAAAAGACGTAATTTCTACCACCAAACTATTACAATTAATTCATATGGATTGGTCTGGACCTAATAGAACCTTGAATCTAGGTAGGAAAAGATATGTTTTTGTTATTATGGATGATTTTTCAAGATTTACTTGGATTTTATTTTTCACCAACAAAAGCGATGTCCTTTCTGTATTTCAAAAAATTTGCAAAAAAAACCAAAATGAAAAGAATTTAAAAATTGTTAAAATAAGAAATGATCACGAAAGAGAATTTGAAAATGAAGATTTTGAAAACTTTTATGATTTAAATGGTTTTGTACATAACTTTTCTTCTCCAAGAACTCCCCAACAAAATGGAATTGTTGAGAGGAAAAATTGAACACTCCAAGAAATGACTCAAACAACGCTATGTGAAAATAATTTACCAAAGCATTTTTAGACCGAAACCGTCAATACATCTTGTTATATTTTAAATCGAGTTTTATTCCGACCGATTTTAAATAAAACACCTTTTGAACTTTAGTTTTGCAAAACTTCTAAAATATCATATTTTAAAGTTTTTAGTTGCAAATACTTTATTTTGAAAGCCAAAGACAAACAAGAAAAGTTTGACTCCAAGACTAATGAGGGAATATTTCTTGGATATTCATCAAGAAACAAAACATATAGAATATTCAATAAAAGAATAATGACAAATGAAGAGTCTATGCATGTAGAATTTGATGAAAATATAAAAAAAAAAATTAATATAGAAGAATGTTAGAATAAATGGATCCTTATATGGATCTTTACGTTATCCAGTTAATAGGTTGCTTGTGGGTTAAGTATATCTTCTCCTATATATAGGAGATTGTAATCCTTTGTTATGAAATATATAGTGGTTTCTTGTCTCATTCCACATGGTATCAGAGCATAGGTTAAATCCTAGGGCTTGAGAGAGAGAGTACAATAGCCGACGACGGCAGTCCCGTGAGAAAACCCTAACCTAGTATCTGCCGACGTCGTCCACCCCTCCCCTGTTGTTTCCCGCAGTCGGTAGCAACCATTGGACCGTCGAGGCTCCTGTCCAACACCTGCCAGAGCTTCCTCCTCCACCAGTTACCCTAGTAGACGCCGTCCAAGGCCTGTTATGCCTCCGCCAACCCAGCCCAGGGCTCGTCCCCCCTCCGACGGTCTCTCATTCCCGTGCCATTGTCTCCTCTGTCGACTTTCTCGCGTCGTCCGTCCAGTCTTCCAGGCGTCCGTCAGTTTCGTTCAGGCCAGTCCAAGCCTCCGTCGACGCCGTCTAGCCCTGTCGCCGTCGAAGAGGGAGGGAGAGGAAGTAGGAAGAGAGGGAGAAAGGATGCGTACCATCGTCCAGCCCGATCGCCGTCTCCAGCCTTGTCGTCGACGTCGTGGAGCCGTCGTCCAGTCGCCGCTGTCGTCAACCTACCTAGCGCTAAGCATCGTCCAGTCCGCCGCTGTCGTCGTCTCCAACCCATTCCTCTGCCGTCCACCACGTGGTTACGCCGATCAGGGAGCCCCATCGCCGTCATCGTCTCTGGCCTTCCCACCCGTCGACCCTCTCCTCCTTAGCTGCCAAGCCCGTTTGCCAGTCCAAGTCCTTCAGTCGCCGCAAGCCACTTCTTCAGGCCTTCCTACCATAGTCCCAGGCCAGTCCAGTCCACCAGCTCTGCAATTGTCGGAGTGTCGTTCGGGGGAGGAGGGAGAAGAAGAAGCCACAGTGAGAGGGGGAAGAGAGAAAATGAAAAAAAAAAGGGAAAAAAACAGAGGAGAGAGAGAATGGGAAAAAAAAAGGTGAGAAAATGTTAAAGGAAGAAAAAAAAAGAGAAAAGAATGTGTGAGAAGATGAGAAAAAAAAGAAGATATACTTGTCTTAGACGGTTTTCAGATCTAACATCGTGTTCGTTGTGTGGACATGTCACGTCCACACGTGTTAGTGTGGCAGTTTAGCTACTTATTAATGTTTTTGATCTTACGTTGTCTCCGTTGTGTGGACCTATCAAGTCAACGTGTTGATGCAGTAGTCCGACTGCTCTGTTAGTATGTTTTTTTAAATCTAAGTCTTCTTCTTCGTATTCATTTATGTAACAAGCTGTGCATGTTAGATGCTCCAGCTTGAGGGGGAGTGTTAGAATAAATGGAGAGTGTTAGATTCTCCATCTTTATGTTATTCAGTTAATATGTTGCTTGTAGGTTAAGTATATCTTCTCCTATATATAGGAGATTGTAATCCTTTGTTATGAAATATATAGTGGTTTCTTGTCTCATTCCACAAAGAACAACATCAAATTGATGAAAATATGTTAAATAATCCAAATACTAAAGAGAATATAAAAACTGAGGATGGACCTAAGGACAATACCAAGTCTTGGCATTATATACCTAACCATACTAAGAACCTCATTATTGGTGAACGATTGAATATTTCTTTTTGCTAATGACAAAAAGGGAGAGATAAGTCAGATTTGCCATGTTACAATTTAAAATTAATAAGACCTTCATGAAAAGACTTAATTTTTAAGTTTAATCTCTAATATACGAGTAATTAGATTTTATCCATTCTTATTAATAAAGGAAGCATCTTTGAATTAAATATGGTTTTATCAAAATCAAAAAAGAGAAGATTGTTAAAATACATGTGTATTTTATTTTGATTTGGATGATAACAAAAGAAATTTATTTTACAGAATTTATTTTGCTTTAATTTCTAACAAAATGTTTTGAGAATTATTGATGAGTTAGGAGAATAGAAGAATCATCACAGAGGCGAGAATGAAGAATGTTAAAAGAAATTTCTATATAATTTCATGTATCAATCTATGGAATTATTGTACTTGTAATAGTTTAAAAGATGATGTAAATTCGACATACCAAAATAAAATCGATATACCGAATGAAGTCAGGCATACTAAAAGTTGTAATAATTAAAAGTAGATGAAAATCGATACTCCAAAGAATTTCGATATACCGAATCAAGATAATTTGATACATCACGTGGCACATCGAAATTCAAATGACAATGGATGAAACCAGAAATCTAATCAATACTCCAAAGAATTTCGACATACTCAATCAGAAGTTTTCGACATACCGAAGATATTTCGGCATACCGAAGATATTTCAGCATACTGATCTAATCGTAAAAGGCCAATTTGAAAGCAAAAACAGCACACAAGTTAATTCCGAAGTATTGAAGTTACTCACCGTTATACTAGCCAGTAAACACAAGGATTACCCTCTCTAATCCTATAAATAGGGCTCCTCATCAATCCTTAAGCATCATCAAACACTCTTAAACTCATCCTCTTATATTACTACGATTATTCAAGCCTCACTCTCATTTCTTGCAAAAATTTCCCCAAGTCCACTTGCACAAAAGCCTTATCAAAGATATTGACACTTGTGGGAAAGCCTTGAAACATTGTACTCAAGTGATTTGCGTTTTTCTCCTGTTGGGAGAAAATTCCGCGGTTAGCAGAGTTGGCAAAGGTCTTGCTTAACAAGTAAGTGTTTGTATTATATAGTTAAAAGGAACTCTTGAGGGTATATCGAGGAATGGACTAGGCCGAAGTTAGACCGAACACTATAAAATATTTGTGCACTTCATTGTCTCTCTTCCCTTCTATACATGTTTAATTAGTTAGTTCAAATTCAGCCTTTAATTGTGTTTGTTATTGAAAAACCTTAAGTAAAATTTTAAAATACTAAGTTCCTCTATTCACTCCTCTCTAGAGAAGCCTCTCGATCCAACAATAAGAAGTCCATGCCTGGTTTCTACACTTATGTAGAAGGAAATCTTGTCACCTGACGCAATAAGAAGCAAAATGTTGTCTCACGATCGAACACAGAGATAAAGTACAAATTTATGACTCAGACAGCTTGTGAAATGATGTGGAACAGATCTCTCCTATCATATCAGAACTTGGCTTTCCAATTGAGATACCGATGTCGATGCATTATGATAATCAAGCGATCACATCTTTCATGAACATACAAAGCATATAAAGGTTGATTGTCATTATGTGTAAAATATAGTAACGAAGAGAGTCATTTCTACGCCTTACATTCAATCATCAAAGCAACTTACTGATGTTTTCACGAAGGAGTTGAGTGTAAGGATTTTTGAGTCTTTGTGTACCAAACTGGGCATAGTTGATATATATACTCCAACTTGAGAAGGAGTGTTAGAGTTATCCTATTGTTATATTAGGTATTATTAGGTTATTGGATATCCAATTAGTCTAGGATATCTAATACACCCTATAAATATGTAACTACTATGAAAAATATACTCTCTTTTTCTCTCCTATTCTATCTACTACAAATACATTTTAATTGCTTATTACAAAATAAGATCTATCAAGTATTAACACACAAGAGAACAAACTGTACTAGGTGCCATAATGTTGACAACTTTATTGTGCAAGCAGAGGCCTTTTGTCTCATTTTACAGAAATGAGACTCATATAAATTGGAGTATTGGACCTCTGTTGTTTTCAATATATGAAGAAATTTTGTATGTGGTGTGGTGTGGTGATATATTCTTATTCATGCTGCTTTATTGACCAACCATCACTCCATTCGACAAAAGAAAAAAAAAAGATGGTAAGGCAGCAATTCATTAAAAGATTTGGGTTGATTAAGTTTGATTTCCCTAAAGCATAGAACTCGATTAGGTTTTGATTTGAGTGTTGGTTTAACCATAGTAATTTAAGCAAATCCATAATTTTTAAGTCCAGATCCTAGTTCTTACCCCATTCAAGTTTTTAAACCTCATCTACATTTACTTACAAATGCAGATCTTAGTTTTTTGCGTTTTTGCATGATTCTAAAATAAGAATCCAATATTTAAAAAATAAAAGCTCATTACTGCTAAAAATAAAAGCACATTCATGTAGTAAATGTTAAAAAATGTGCTTTCTTAGTACACTTGGTTATGACTTATGACTTATGAATCATAGTTTGATCAGCTTACTAGGGAATTTTATAGAACAAACTTTAAAGAAAAAAACTACAAGACTTGTCAAGAAGAAATGCTAGTCATAAGGAAAAAAGGTACCAAGATAAAAAAACATCAAAGGGAAATTACATTTTGGTAGCTCAATTTTTCTAGGATTTAACAATTTTACACCCAATATTTGAAAATGTACACTTCATTACCCAAATATTTCCATAATGTTCATAAGACTTAACACCATTATATTTTACTTGTGACTTCAACATTATACCGTTGGATTGGAATCTCACCCTAAATAAAAAGGTAACATTTTGGTACCTCGATGATTATGGATTTTAAAGATTTGGTGCCTAACTTTGAAAAGATACGAAGATAGTATGATCATAAATTTAAACCCTTGTAGTCATGATAGGAATTTCAATAACGGAGCATTGTTTTTTATGGACGGAGATAGCATTATGATAGTGAAAATGTGAAATATCCATTTTCAAATGTCAGGTATCAAATCGTTACAACCCTAAAAATCAATGGATCAAAGTGTAATTTCCCCAAACATCAATTCACTAACGATAAGTCATTTTTCATATAATGTGCCTTTATATTTTATTGTAAATAGGAAACCGCCAACTGAATCAAACCAAATTTTGAGCAGTCTGGTTTGGTTTCATCAATACCACAGTTGAGATCAGTTTATATTTTCCTTGAAAAAAAAACCTCTGAACAATATATAGCTCAGTCTACACCTGTTGTAGCTACAAACCGGACTATACCAAATCATGTGCACCTCTACATGACAAAACTTCATGTACACAATTTAGCTTTAAGACACTATACTCTAAGAATCCAAAATGGCTAAAATCAGCATTACATCACACATCCTTCTGTAGGTTTTTATATTTCTCCTGTTTTTCTTTTTCATCTGAAATTAAGTGGGACTTTTTTTCTTATGTGTCTTTCTTGGATATTATTCTAAAAGGCCAACCCACTGCATGAGGCTTCCATAAATGTGGGGGGTACTTGGGAGGGTCCATTTGTGTGAAACCCCACATGCCACGAGGTTGTTTACAGGATGGACATTAGTTTAATGGAGCAAAATTTATCAAACAAAAAAACTGGAGTTACAAAAACCAAAATTTGTTATTTAAAATGAGAAATAATTTCGATAAAATGCAAGGATTTATAGAGTATAAAAGACAAACCAAGGAAATCAAAGGACCCTCCTCATCATCAGTGGTGACATGAGTCATGAGTGCCAAATTTTTTGTCAAGCCACAAGCTTCTCCTTCAGGTGTATCACAAGGGCAAAGCATTCCCCACTGTTTCACAATAACATTCAATTGGTGATATCTTAACATTACAAAATACAGACAAGGTGCAGCCATCACCTATGTTACGGGATAGAAAACATAAGTACTAGCAAGACAGTCCTTGCTAACTAAGAAATAGGTTCAATAATACTATTCTTACCTGGCTAGGCTGCAGTGCCCTTGGCCCACTTACTTTCCTAGTTTTCTCAAATTGTGGGGAAATTCTTGTCATGTGCCCTAAAGCTGCAATAAATGAAAGCCTACAGAGTGGCTGCAGAAAACAATTATGCAATGACAACATCATCCCAAGCAGAAGACTAACAAAAAAAAAAAAAAAGAGGATTGTATATAACCTGTGAAACACCTTTTCTGTGCATTTTAAATCTCTTCAAATCCCAATTGCCAGTAGATATAGCAGTCTCTAGTCCCCTGGTAATGTTAAGAGTTTTGATGTACTACAGAAAAAGGAAAAAAAAGGCATAATTAGGCAATCATAGCCATCACTTCTCGCTCATTAGGCTTCGTAAATTAGCATTGTTTGATATCAATAAATGCTCATCAATGTGAGGGCAATAGACCATGGCCCGGCAGTTTTTCTAAAACTTCGAGTGTCGGCACGGATACCCATGTTTACATGCATTTGGACACCTCTGAATTTTTGTATCAATTCTTCCAATGTTTCAAATTTAAAAAGCTTACTATTATGATTCTACAAATGTTGCATTAGAATAATTTTTTTATGTGGCATTATATTCTTATTTTCATTATTTACTGTTATATAGATATCAGTGTCCATGCGTCTTTGTTTTTTGTGTTCACCATGTCTGACAATCGCTTCCCTGTCCAAAAACCCTAACCCTGACCAAGAAGAGAAGGCTCTTCTCCGTCAAATCTCCCAACTTCAGTCAGTAGGGGTTCTCCGAGACAGCAGCTCTTGCTTCCAAGGGTCTTCACCGGCAATTTCATCTACAAGGGCAAGACCATATGCCTGTACTCACCATCAAGCCTAGGGCTCCGGCAAAGAAACGCCTTTCACTGACACTATTAAGACCATAAATCGTCGGAGATCTACTTATTTTCATTCCCTTATTCCCTCTCTCAAAGCAATACTAACAAGAGATCTACCTTCCATTTCATCACTCCTTTCCCACTTTCTCCTACTCCACACAAATTAACTTCAATGTGGGACCTACTTTCTGAAATTATACTTGATGCCAAATTACCATTTCAAAAGTCCCAAAAGAACTTACCCATGTTTCATTGGATTGATATTCCTAAAAAAGTATGAGAAGCATATGCCAACACAGATAGGAGACACCAAGTATGCAATCTGCGAATTGTGTGCCAACCTCTACTTGGTATTTTTGTTAATTATCATTTCAATATTATGGCAATGGCATGATATGGATTAAAACCAGCGACTCATCTGCAGTGCACATGACTTCAACGAAACTGATAAAGCGTTTGCAGGGTTTTAGTAAAAAGAGATTAGTTACAATTGCTAAAAAAATGTCATTATTAGGTAGCAAATTGGTTTGCATTTCCAGTTCAAGCAAGCCTAAGAAGATTGATGGCTATCACTTTTCTCCTTTTTCAGCACGTAGCCTGTAGGATACCCATAAATAACATTTGGTTGCATCCCACCTTTTGTTGGGGAAAAACAATATGTACACCAAAAGGAGATCGTCATTCTTTCCCTTGTGGAACACATGAGAAAACGACAAATCATGTGATGATTTCTCTTCTGAGGTAAAAGCTTGGGTGCAAGTCTTGAAGACTAGCTCAACTTGTATTGTTCAACTTGTTACATGAAGTTAGGGAGCATATGAAGTGGAAAGTGGGATAAAGTCACAAAAGAACCTCTAGAGAAGAAGACGTTATTTTCAAAGTTGTTGAGGCAACATCTAGGCAACAAAGTGCCCTTTGATGTCAAGGTGTTAGGTGACTATGTTATTATTCTGAAAAGACAAGTGCCTTGGCTTTACCTTAGGTGCCTTGGACGCATTGACACCAACTGTCATGAATTTGACCTTTTATTTTTTTCATAATATTTTTCTCAATTACATATATGATTGTAGATATAAATTTCTTGAGTTTTTAACAACAATTTTTTCCCTTACATCATATCAATGGCAAAGATTCATAATTTGATGGTTTCCCATCATCACCCTAATTGAGTAAATCACCTTCACGCCATGACAACCTTGGTTTTTTTCTTTTGCTCTATGCTTGCAAGATTATTTGAAAGACCTGAAACAAAGCATTCCAGTAATCTACAACCCGTGGATTAAGTTGCTTAGAAAAGTAGGCTCTCAGCTCAGTTTTCAGGCAAGATTTTGTGGAGTGGCAGCTATGGTTTCTTTTTGTATCATGTCTTCTCCATTTTGGTTAGTCCTGTTGTCTAATTGTCATGTTTTCTGCTTCCTAAATACATTGAAAATTACTACATTGACGAGAGTCAACTTAAAGAGTGGAAGGAATAATAAACAAAGAAAAACATCTTTATTCTTTACCTGGGTAAAGTCCAATTTACCAGATCGAGAGGGCTTTGCATATACTTTGTTCATACATTCTAGAGCCACTGAATTCATTGTCTTGAACAAATCCTCGAAAAGCAATGAAACAAGCTGCCCTGATAGCTCCAAGCGCTTGTTCCCCACATAATCCTAATTTTTGAAAAATATAATGTTAAACTAAAATGAAAGTGATCTAACAAAAAAACAGGAAGCAATAAATTCTCACAATCACACCATGAAACATTTATTTTGGGCATACAAACTTACAATGGATGGTATTATCATATATTTATTGAAATACAGCAATTGGGTGGACATTAAACCCGTCAATTGTTACAATGTTAAACATGAGGATATGCCTACCAGTAACATTGGACATCCAAATATGCCACGGCGTGATTATTGTTATGAAAAATAGCAAAAAGGGTCACTGTCTCTAGACATGAAAATTGAAAACTAGCTTGCTCCTGCTCCATATCATCTTGAGAAGGTTTTGTAATGTCTTCTTCCCCTTTTCAACTTTTAATAAAAATCTCTTTCCAATTGCCCAAAAAAAATGGAAAAAAAGAAGCAAAATGACTGCACATATAAAATGCATGCACAATCCAAACGTCCACCACAGTTTCCCCTAATTATTTGCATGCAAAAAGATCCGACTAAGACAGATTACCCATTAAGACATTTATATCTAACCTCTCTAAGGTGACAGAAAAATGACCAAAACAGTATAACCCAAGTTGGAATAGGCATATCACAAGAAAGTGGCATGCTAAAAACCTTTAAAATCAAAGAATTTTTACTTGAGTACCTTTGTAAAGTACCGTATTTGCCCATATATCCTCAGATAACACCTAATTAGATATTTAGATGAATTATATGGATATCCGTGTAAGAGAGTCACCCCTATATATATATAATCCCTTTAGCAATGAAAAATAATTCTCTTTTGTCTCCTAATTAACATGACAACAAGAGAGAAAAGAAATCTACTTCAGACTATTGTACCTATGTAAGTCACAATCTAGTCACATGAAGTAGTAAGAAACAAAATATGATGTCCAAATTGAATGCAGAAGTAAAGTACAAGTCCATGACTCAAATAGCATATGACATGATGTGACTTAAGTCCTTCATGATAAAGTTTAACTTCCCCATGGAAGTACCTATGCCCATACATTGCGATAATCAAACCGTAATATTCATTACTAACAATCCAACATTTTATGAGCACACCAAGTACATAGAGGTAGATTATCATTATATATGGCACATGGTGTTGACCAGAATCATTGAGACTCCATGTATTCAATCTTCAAAATAATTAACCGACATATTTACGAAAAGGTTGAGTATTGAAGTGTTTAAGTTTTTATGTAACAAACTGCACATGATCAATATATATGTTCCAACTTGAGAAGGGGTATTAAATATTTAAATAGGTTATAAGGATATCCATGTAAGGGGGTCACTCATATATATATATAATCCCTCTAGCAATGCAAAATAATTCTCTTCTCTTCTAATTAACACACATACTTATTAGTGTGCCCTTGCAAAATCAAATGTTATACACTAATACCCTCAACATTACCTTCCTTCACCTAAGTTAAACCTCTAGTCCTAGATGTTAAATTACTAATCTACCCCTTTTTAAAAACTTCAACTTGAAAATCAACCCAACTAACGACAACCATCTCCCTCTTCCTCTCTACCTACCTCTTTCTGAGATATGCAAACCCTAATCATCTATTACCATCATCGCAAAATAAAGTTTGTAAGAACATATAAACAAGAGCATTATAGTCATTCAACATACAGATAATGAAATTAACTAACATTATATCACAACTGTTAACTGCAAAGGCATTGAAAACAAGAGTTTAATTTCATAAGGTCAGATCGATAAATAAGTGTTATCTGAAGATATATTGGTACTATGCTACTTTAGAATGGCATCCAAGCAAAAAATCCTAAAATCAATATCCAATGTATCAACAATTTGGACTTCAACATTTGAATTTAATTGTTGGGGTAATTAAAGCATGATTTCCTCCTTTTATGTCTAAGTCAATGCCCAAAAGCTTCTCTCTCAAGTCCTTAGTTGCATGAGAAAGCCTTCTTCAATGGAACTAGTATGGTTCCCTTTTTCCCCTAAAATATCAACCAGCCATAGACAACAATGAGTTCCCTAATGAACCTTCTTTTCTCCATAGCTACCTTGCCCAAGAAAAAAACAACAATCTAGAAGGCAGACAATCCATCTTGCAGGAATTGCTTACATCCATTACATTGATGAAATAGGAACAGTAATGGATGTGTGGGACACCAAGAATCTTCAATTACTGAGAATGAATTGATCAGAACATTATGGAGTACGACAACACATGCCCCACAAACTACATCTAATACAAATAGGATGTACCAACGACAAAACCATCCAATTGGCACTCACAAACTACATCATTTATGGGATCCTTCTCCACGGTATGAACCTGTAGAATGACATTCAGAGAAAAAGAATAAACTAAGCAAAAAATCTCCAAATTTTTTAAGGATGAGTTGCTTAAACAAGCTGTGGTTGTCGTTATTGTGTAAATAAGAAGGGAAAGATGATATCAAGATAAAAGTCAGGAGCTGCCACATTTCACAGAAGTCTTTGCATAACATATAGAGTTTCAGATCATCATGAAACCTAGTATTTGCAGTGAAAGGATAACAATATTTACGTGTGGTTGAATGAAAACTATGGGAACAGAAACAAGATGAAAGCAGTAAATTACACAATGACAGAGATATACCTTGTCGTCAAATGTATCAGCATTCAAAATTGCCTCCATCATACGTCTCAGCATGACACCGGTATAAAGACATTTTGGGCGGAAGTTGCCCTCACTAATCTGCAGAAGTAGAGATTTGCATCCTTATCACAGATAAGGATACTTCTTAAAAAAACGACAGTACAGAAAACTTACCGGCACATTAGCAAGAAATACATCACGAATAATCTTTTTTGTTCTGTCTTCCTATTCGCATAATAAAATAAATTCTGTAAGATTTCATTCAGGCTGATGAGAACTGCTACAAACAAGGAAAGAAAAAAATAATGATAGTTTCATAAGACTACTATCACAAATGTGTAATCTGGATATATTTAGCGACTTCAACCTGTGGGGACCAACTGTGAACATTAGAATTTAGAAGCAAGATAGAACACACATAAGTAGGTTTCAAATATAGTAGTGCCCAATAGTATATAACAGAAAAATACCACTTACCGTCTACAATAAGGAAAATTTATCTTTTTTCTAGAAAGAATAAGGTGTTTCGTCATTTAAGAATGAAAGATGGAGAGAAAATAATGTGTATATTGCTATTGGGCCAACATGTTACATATAACTATAAGATAGGATATAAACGGATATCCAATTACCTTATTACACTACCCAATACACTAAACTCTAATAAACTCAACACTGCCCCTTAAGCTAGAGCGTATATATATATATCATGCCTAGTTTGATACAAAGAGATTCATAAGTCCCAGCATTAAGTCACTCAGTAAAGACTGTAAACTAATTAGAAGATTTTCTATACAGAATAGAGATAACCCCTTGCATCATTATATCTCAAACATAATGACAATTTACCTCTATATACTTGATGTACTCATAGAAAGTTGGATTGTTGATGATGTAGATAGCAGCCTAATTGTCACCATACATAGACATAAACACAACAACAAAGAGATCGAAGTCTGTCAAGAAAGGGCAAAGCCATATCATCTCACAAGCAGTCTATGGCATAGATCGATAATCAAATTCAACACTTGATCTATAGACACACTCTGCTTTTTACAACACCATGTAACTAAATTTCCCCCACCATAGGTACAATATCCAAAAGTAGATTTTCGATCTCTTCTATCTCCTGCATAGCCAAACTCTGAATAAGCTTCAATATATAAATGATCATTCTTTTTATAAACAAATTCTTTACCAGAAACCTTCTTAATATAAGATAATACTCGTAAGACTCTCAGTCATCAGTCAATATACCGAGAACACCAACAATGTATATAATATCTAGGCATATAACAATCAGATAGATCAACTTCCTAATCAACTGCCTGTATCTGCTAGCATTCTCTAAGAGAGGTGACGAACTATCTCAAAAGTATAGACACTAATCAAATAGAGTGATCTCTGGTTTACACCCCAAGATATTTGTTTCCTGCAGAAGATCCAATGCATATTTCGTTTGTGACAACGCCATCCTGTCTCTAGTATAAGCAAACTCGATTCTAAGAAATACTTAGGCCTACTCATGTCCTCTATGACAAAGGACTTTTGTAAATAATCTTTTATTCTTTGGATACCTGTAATATCACTGTCTAAAAAAAATAATATTAGCAAAAATAATTTACTTTCTAATAACAAGGATGTAACATCAATAGCCTCATTAGTACAAGAATATCCAAGGAACACACAAAGATGTAGCCATCGAAGTAGAATTTCCCCCAGAAATAAGGTAGACGGCATACAATTAATAAAATAGAAAGCTATAAGAACTCATCAAACCACAAGTACTTGGGAACAAGCATCTCAAGTATAATAGACCGAACAACATCAAAAATATGTCGATGTTTATGTTCGACAACACCATTCTACTAAGACGTATATGGGTAAAAAGTTTGGTATATAATACCAAGAGATTTACAATAATTTCAAATGTTCACTTGAATAAATTCCAAAGCATTATCTGTACAAAGAACTTTGGGACACATAAAATATTGAATTATTATTTCCACAAAAAAAAAATTGATAGTATCTAGAACACTGACTCTATCTTTCAACATATAGACACATGACATACAAAAAAAATAATCAATAAATGTAATATAATATTTATAATCAAGCACAGAAGGTATTCTAATAAAACCCCATACATCACAATGAATTAACTCAAACAGACTTTTACTACGAACTAGACGAAGACTACTGTTATGAGAGAAAACCCCAAAAGTTCTCTATTGATTAGTGAGGAATATATATATATAGGTATTAGACACCCCATGGATATATAGATATCCAATAATCCGTTTAACTACAAAATATATCCCCACTTATTCTAACACTCCCCCTCAAGTTGGAGCATACATATCAACCATGTCCAGTTTGTCACATAGAGACTCAAACACGCCCACTACAAGACCTTTGGTGAATATATCTGCTAGTTGCTCCAAAAAGTGCGTATATAGAGTACATATAACTCCATTCATAACCAAATCTCTCACAAAGTGGCAGTCAACCTCGATGTGCTTTGTTCTTTCATGAAAGGTAGGATTGTTTGCGATAAAGATCGTAGCTTGATTATCACACCTCATAGACATAGATACCTCAATATCACACCCAAGCTGCTCAAGCAGTGACTTCACCCACATCATCTCACACACAGTCTGAGCCATAGATCTGTACTCCGCCTCTGCACTAGACCTGGACACCACATTTTGTTTCTTGCTCCGCCAGGTGACCAAATTGCCTCCCACATACGTACAAAAATCGAATGTGAATTTTCTATCACCTGCATATCTTGAATCTGAGTAGGCCTCAACTCTGGTGTGATTATTTTTCCTGTAAACCAGACCCTTTTCTGACGCCCCTTTCACATAAGATAAGAACCGAAGAACACCTGCCCAGTGTACTCTCCTAAGTTCATGCATAAACTGACTCAGAAGACTGACTACATAAGAAATATCAGGTCGCGTCATTGTCAAGTAAATGAGTTTGCCAATCAGCCTACGGTATTGACCAGGATCCTCCAGTAGCTCTGAACTACTATCCCAAAAAGATGGTGATTGCTCGATAATGGTGCTTTCTGGTTTGCATCCCAGAAGGTCTGTCTCCTCTAAGAGATCTAATACATACTTCCTCTGTGATAGAGCCATCCTACCATGTCCATATGCAAACTCGATCCCCAGAAAATAACGAGACTTTCCCATGTCTTTAGTCACAAAATGTCTATAAAGATGAGCCTTTACCTCTGTAATTCCTTCTGTATCACTCCCAGTGACTAGAATGTCATCCACATATACAGCTAGTATGACACATCCATGACCTGTGCACCTATAAAACACCGAGTGGTCTACTGCACACCTCTAAAAGTCACCATCAAGTACCACCTGGCTAAACTTCTCAAACCACGCCCTGAGACTTTGGTTTAGTCCATAAATAGCCTTCCATAATCTACATACACAATCCTTCCTCTAAGCAACGTACCCTGGAGACTGCTCCATCAAGACAGTCTCAGTCAGATCGCCATAGAGGAAGGCATTCTTGACATTAAATTGGCACATATCCCAAGAATTATTCAATGCAAGAGACAACAGCACCCGAATGGAATTGAGACGACCAACCGGTGAAAAAGTTTCCTCATAATCGATGCCATATGTCTGAGTAAAACCCCGAGCAACCAGTCTAGCCTTGTATCTGTCAATGTTGCCATCAGCTTTGTATTTGATAGTATACACCCACTTACAGGTGACCACTGTAGCCCCAGCAGTGCGTGCCACTAACTTACATGTGCCACGACTAGTAAGTGTCGTAATCTCCTCACTCATAGCAGCCTTCCAATGTGAAAGAGAAAGTGCCTCCTCGTAATTCCTGGAAATGGTCCGAGAATGGAGGGACAAGGCAAAACTACGGAAACCAGGGTGTAGAGCATCATAAGATACAAAATGAGAAATAGGATGAACTGTACATGAACAAGTACCTTTTCGTGAGGAGGTCCTGGAGGATGTCTGAGGATCTAGTGGGCGGATTTGCATTTGTAGAGGAGGGTGGTCCGTCGTGAGGAGGTCCTGGAGGATACTGCCGTCGACGATATACCTGCAAGGATGAAGACGCTGGTGGTGGAACGGTCGGTGTAGGCTGAGAATCAGCATGTTGCAACTCGACAATCGAGGGAACAGGGACAGACACACTAGACGATGGAAGAGCATTATAATATGGTTCAGACTCGAAGAAAGTAACATCTACAGAAGCATAATTCCGACGAGTGGGAGGATGAAAACACCGATAGTCCCTTTGAGTTCGCGAATAATCGACAAAAACACACTTGATTGCACGTGAAAACAGTTTGTCCAATCCAGGAGAAAGGTCCTAAACAAAAGCCATACACCCAAACACCTTCGGTGTCAGACTAAATAATGTGGAGTCTCGTTGTAAACGACAAATTAGAACCTCCCTAACAAGTGGGGTAGCAGGCATCCTGTTGATAAGATAGGTGGCTGTAAGCACAACATCAATCCAAAGATGTTTTGGAACCTGCATATGCACCATAAGTGTACGAGTGACATCTAGAATGTGCCTATGCTTACGTTCCGCAACCCCATTTTGCCGTGAGGTATGAGGACAGGATGTCTGATGGATGATACCCAATGAGGCACACATAGAAGTGACATTAGAATGCATGAACTCAAGTGCATTGTCAGTTCTCAAAAACTTAAGAGTCACATCAAAATAATTCTTTATTTCATTAAAAAAAATTCTAAGTACATCATGAATATGATTTCGATCTTTCAACAAATATACCCAGGACACTCGAAAAAAATCATCAACAAAAACAATATAGTACCTATGACCCGACACAGACTGGACTCTAGATGGACCCCATACATCACAATGAACCAATTCAAATGCTGTGTTACTAGACACAAGACGCAACTGTTTAAACGAAGCACGATGATGCTTACCTAACTGACACGACGCACAATCAAAACGAGACACGGACTGCCACGGTATGGTCTGCTGGAGTTTTTGATGAGATGAATGTCTCAATCTATTGTGCCACAAGGAAGAGGACTCAACAGTAGATGCTGGAGAAGCCAAGCCTTAAGGAATCTCATCACGAACTAGCAAGTACACTCCATTTCCTTAATCACGCCCCAAACCAATCCTCCTCTCCGTCTGCAAATCCTGAAAGGTACAGTGAAAAGGGAAAAAAGTCACACTACATTTAAGTTGTTTTGTAATAACACTAATGGATAATAAATTTACAGGGAAATCAGAGACAAAAAGGACACTCTCTAGTGGTAACTGTGAACAGACGTGGACCACTCCTTCACCAGAGACTGGGCAAGTTCGACCATCAACAATCGCGACAGTCCGAATGTCAGATAACTGAGATAATTGTGTCAACAAACTACGAGTACCTGGCATGTGGGAGGAGGCACCGGAATCAATGATCCAGGAGAAGACTCTCGAGGCAAATAGGACACTATTACATGAAATGCTGGCATGTGTGGCTGTGGCAGTGGAGTCAGTGACCTTTAGCTGCTGAAGTCGCTCGTAATCAGCCTGTGATACAGTGAATGTCGGTGACTCAGTAGTAGCAACAGATATGAGGTCCTCTGTAGTCATATTAACCGTCAGAGGACGACCAATAATATCCAAGCATCTCTCAACTCGGTGATCCAACCGTCCACAGTGTGTACAACGTGGCCGTCCTCCGATATCGCCCCGACCACGTCCACCTCGTGCACCAACATGTCCACGTCCACGGCCATAGCAGAAGGCTCTGACACTGTATGAGAAGTAATAGTAGACACTCGCATAGCCTTGCTGAACGTGGTATGAAGATCTGGTAGTACATCAGCAGCCAATACCTGTCCTCGAATCTGTGAACTGAGATCTAGATTCAGGGCAGAGAGAAACACAGCAACCGCTAATTCTTCACGGTACTGACGCAGACGGATGATATCAACCGTCAGAGGCTGATGAATATCCAACTCCTCTAGTAAGGTTCGAAGAACAGTGAAGAGATCCTGAACAAATCAGTCCCCCTGTCGTAGAGTGAAAAGCTGCTCATAAATCTCACAAACTCTGGAAATATTCTTTTCATGTCCATAAGTGAGTCGAAGAGTATCCCAAATCTTCTTTGCTGGCCGTAATGATATGACACCACGCGCAACAGAAGACAACATACTGTTAACCATCCAAGTAATAATCGCCGGATCATCGACGAACCAATCTTCATAAATGTCAGCTTTGATATCCGGAGGAGGATCTGCAAGGTACTTCAATTTTCTGTATGCCAAAACAAATGTCTCAAAACTCTGCGACCATAGATGATAGTTAGGGCCAAAGAGTTTCTCAGAGGTACCACTCATGTTTTTAACAAACGAATCACGAGATGACATCCTCACTGATTTCCAGTAGCAAACACAACTAGATGGTTTGAAAACGAAGAAAAAAATAGACCAATTGCTCACCACGGTGTGTGGATGTGACGTATCCACACACAACACCAGCTGGAGACTGAAGAAGGGCCTAAAACATGGCCAAAAAGGGCTAGACTGCCCTAACAAGTGGACGAGAGAGACAACCAGGCATCACCGGTGACACAACATTCGCCGGAGACGCCGTACGGCCGGCTGGACGACCTGCAGTGGATTACAGGCCACGTATGGGCCTGCCAGCGATGGAGGAGGCCTTGGGGCATGCAAGTGGGAGGTCTGAAGGCAGCGAGAGGGCATGAGGGCACGTCCGACGCAGGTAAAGCGATCGGCCGCTGCCGACAGCGGAGGAGGCGGCTACCAACGACGAGTACGGCGGTGGCAGGCAGCTAGGGTTTTTTTTGTGGTTTCTCCCTGTGCTCTTGTACCATGTTATGAGAGAAAACCCCAAAAGTTCTCTATTGATTAGTGAGGAATACATATATATAGGTATTAGACACCCCATGGATATATAGATATCCAATAACCCGTTTAACTACAAAATATATCCCCATTTATTCTAACTACGAAAGGTAGTATGATGGTACTTACCAAACTCATAACTCACATTAAAAAGAAAATATAGATATCCATCAAAGTACCTATTGCAACTTTTGATAAAAGGATGATCCAACCGATGATGTCATATGAGAGACAGTTCAAGTCAATGACGCAAAACATCGAGATAACTCATCTTGGACCAACAGATAGACTCCTTGGCCTTTCTCACGCCTCAAACCAATCCTTTTCCACGTCTGCAAGTCTAAAAGATACGTTGAAAGGAGAAAAAGGTTACATAGCAATTGAATTGTTTGATAATGGAACTAATAGATAAAAGGTTAACTAGAAATTCGGAAACACAGATAACTTTGTCTAATGTTGACTAAAACGTAGTACGAATAGTGCCTTATTCAGAAACACGACAAGTCCTGCCATCTGCCATATAATATCTGGCAACTAAGATGTACAAGAATAAAGATCACGAGTATCTATCATGTAGGAGGACATTTTTGAATCTATAATCCAAGAACTGTCCCTAGAGGTTAATAAACCAGAGATACCTGAGGTAGAAGTAGTAGCATGTGACACCATAACAGCAGAAGATTGGCTCTCTTTAAACTGAAGGAATGGAACGTACTCATCCTAAAAAAGTGTCATTGATGACACACTAGTACTAGGACCTTTTTGGAGACCTGTGTCCAATCTAACTTTCCAAACTTTTTCCAACAACAATTTGAGCTGTACTTAGTGTGACTACAGTGCTCACATGGAGTATGACCTCTGCCATCTGTCCATCTACGACCTCCTCGACTAGAACTGCAACCACGACCACGAGTAGCAACCAAACAACTATAGTGGTAGAGTAATCTGATGTAGGCATGGGTATACCGATGGAGACACGAAGAACTTGAGCAAATGTACTCTTAAGACTGGAAGTAGAGTCTACACCAAGAATATGACCTCAAAATTGAGACTAGAACTCATAAGTC
Source organism: Posidonia australis (assembly GCA_024699735.1). Lineage (NCBI taxonomy): Eukaryota > Viridiplantae > Streptophyta > Magnoliopsida > Alismatales > Posidoniaceae > Posidonia > Posidonia australis. Next base: position 27,235 of record JAMKQA010248380.1, read on the forward strand.
AAACCAAAAAGGTAGACTACCACTACAAGTCCCTCACGTTATCGATGCATCAATATGAATCAAACTCACCAGGAAGGACCCCAAGCGAAGAGAAATGGTCCTACACTGAACCATCTTCCATTTTAAGTGTGAAAATCTACTCATATACCTCAAAGAACCAAGAAATGCTCTTCTCATATCCTTACATCTGCTTTAAGACATTCCAAATTTTCTTCGTATGACGTAGAATCATCGTACCTCGAGCAATCATCGATTCCATACTATTTACCAATCATGAAACAATAACCGAGTCATCGACAAACCAATCTTCATATGCACTGTCTTTTACATCATGAAGAGTTTTGATCTTACGATGAGCAGCAAAAAATGTCTCAAAACTTTGTACCTTCAGCAAGTAGTTCTTTCCATTGAGTTTTTCAAAATTAATTGATTTTAAGTATATTATCATTCCACATTTTCAGTAACTATAGTTCAAACCATCAAAAAAAGAAAACCTATTTATACTTTGTCCTTCAACAACATTGTTACTAGTAGAAGCCATATAATCTAGAAGAGTTTTAAGTCTTCTTTTCTAGATAAACCTCGCTCTGATACCAATTATTGGATCGAAGGACTTCTCTAGAGAGAGGATGAATAGAGAATTAATTGTATAAGGGTGAATTTTAGATTTACTTTAACAAATTCAAGTAATCTTGTAATATAATGAAAATTTGAATACTAAACTATAGTATGCATAGAAAGGGAAGAAAGACAATGATAATGACACACTTGATTTATAATGGTTCCGTCAACCTCGACCCAGTACGTTCCTCAAGATACTCCTTGAAAGTTTTCCCTTTAACTAAATTGAAAAACTTGTCAAAAGAAAGCCTCACCAATCCCGCAAACCACGGATCCTTATCACACTTGGAGAAGTTGGAGCAATTCTTGTATACAAGATGTTACAGCAACTTTACTTTTGATCTCCCAACAATAGGCCAAAGGATTTGAAAATCAAACTCTCTTCTAAAGGCTTGGGAGAATAAATAGAAAGTTAAGAATTAAACTTGATATCAAGAACAAAAAGCTTGAGTATGTTTGTTAATCCTTGAGTGTGTTTAGAGGGATGATTAAGAACCCCATTTATAAGATAGGATGGATTAAAACTATGTTTAATGTCCCTTTCAAAATTTAACAATGGATATTGATTCGATATGTCGAAATTAAACGGTTGATCGGAAATCTACAACGATCGAGTTGATCGGTATACCGAAGTAATTTTGGTATGTCGAAATTTTCTGATATGTATTTTGTTTATTTTTGGTGGTCCGATTTTATCACCTGTTCTCAAGCACTTCTGATTTCGATATACCAACAAAATTCAGTATACTTATTTTGACCCTAAACCAATTTTTATTATTTTTCTAAGATTTTTCTACATGGTTCATGAGTGACTCTATTTTCCTAGAATTTTGACTTATGTTGGAAGATCATTACATATCCTAGAAAATACAACAAGAAATAGAAAAAATTACATCAAATGTTACAAATAAATTTGATAATGTATTCTCTTGATCTTTTTGAATCTTCCTCTTATTTCCATGACTCTTCCAAGGACCTTTCTAAATCTTTTCTTTTTAATACTCACCTTGTTTTCAGATATATCTTCTTGTGAATTTCTTCATGTTTGTCCTTGTAAAACTTTTCACATACATGCTATACATTTCTCAAACAAGTACATTAAAATATTTATACAAATTACTTTGTTACCATCAAAATAAAATATTGATTTGCATATTTCTAACAATCTCCTCATTTTTTATAATGACAAAAAATTGAAATATATCATCTATAAACTCCCATTATCAACAAACATAGGTTTCAAAACAATTGTTGGAAATATGCAAATCAATTTCATTTAGATGATAACAAAGTTATTTGTATGAATATTTAAGTGCATTTGCTTGAAAAATGTATAACATGTATGTGAAAAGTTTTACAAAAACAAACATGAGGAAATTCACAAGAAGATATATTTAAAGACATGACAAGCATAAAAAAAAAGATTTACAAAGGCCTTTGAAAGATTAAAGGAAGATTCAGGAAATAAGAGAAAGACTTAAGAAGATCAAGAGAATATATTATCAAATTTATTTGTAACATTTGATATAATTTTTTCTATTTCTTGTTATATTTTCTAGGATATGAAATGATCCCCCTAATATGAGTCAAAATCCTAGGAAAATAGGATCACCCTTGAATCAAGTAGAAAAATCTTAGAAAAATCATAAAAACTAGTTCAAGACCAAAATCAACATACTAAATTCTGTTGGTATACTAAAATTAGAAGTGCTTGAGTAGACGAGATAAAATCGAACCACCAAAAATAAACGGAATATATATCAAAAAATTTCGACATGCCGAAATTACTTCGGCATACAGATCAATTCGACAATTGTAGTTTTTCAATCGAACATTGAATTTTGACATATCGATCAACTCAATCGTTGTAGATTTTCGATCGACCGTTTAATTTCAACATACCGAATCAATATCCGTTTATGAACTTTAAAAGAAACGTTAGACACATTTTTAATTCATTCTATATTATAAATAAGGCTTTTAATCACCCATCTAAACACACTCAAGGATTGACAAGCATACTCAAGCTCTTTGTCCTCAAAATCAAGCTCAATTCCTAACTTTCTACGTATTCTCCCAAGTCTTTAGAAGAGAAACTTATTTCCAAATCCTTTAACCTATTATTGGGAGATCAAAAGTAAAGTTTCTGTACCATCTTGTACACAAGAATTACTCCAAGCTTCTCCAAGTGTGAGAAGGATCCATAGTTTACGTGATTGACGAGGCTTTCGTCCGAAAAGTAAATTTTTCAATTCAGTTAAAGGAAAAACTCTCAAGAAGGATCTTGAGAAATAGACTAGGTTAGGATTGACCTAACCACTATAAATCAAGTATGCCATTATCATTGTTTCTCATTCCTTCCAATGCATGTTATAGTTTAGTAATCAAATTTCCATTATATTGCAAGATTACTTAAATTTATTAAAGTAAATCTAAAATTCACCCTTATACAATTAATTCTCTATTCACCTCTGCTCTAGAGAAACCCTTTGATCCAACAAAAGAGAGTATACCCAACCCTTTTCATGAGTTGTTCAACAGCATTAACCACCAACTTAACTGTCGGTGGTAGTAGTAGGAGCCGTTAACACACCGATAAAGGCTAGAGAAGGAGAACAATCCTAAAAGGACTGTTGGGCAGACCCTAAGGTTTGTTTGAGACCACCGGAAGACCATGCAGGGGTGTCCTGTAGCAGTGGAAGGGGCGACTAAAGCCATCGACGACGGAAAAGGTGACTACTCTCCCTTACAGCGGTAGCAGAAGGGCCAACTGACCCTATCGGCGGCAGACAGCAACTGGGAAGGGCTTAACAGCGGCAACGAAAGAGGCTAATAGGGTTGCCAATGCCAAAACAGGGTCGAGAGAAGTCTGCCGACGTCGGAAAAGAAGATGGCCAATGGCTAGGGTTTTCTCCTATACTCTGGTACCATGAAAGATGTAGAAAAAACAATGTGTATATAGCTATTAGACCAACATGTTACATATATATATATATGGTAGGATATAAACAGATATCAAATTACTTTATTACACTACCCAATACACTATACTCTGATAAGCTCAACAAAGAAAAACCAATGAAACAAAACTGAGGAACTATGAAAATTTAAAGGACTAGGTGTTTGAGACAAGAAGACCCGAGTACTCCAACCCAGGATTTAAGAAGAAAACAACATTGTTCAACAAGGAGTGATAAGAGAACCACTACATTACTAAACAAAACTCCATTCCACATCCTCCATATACTCAACAGCATGTGTGAGGGATTGCCATCAACCTCTGCCTCTCCTGCATGTCGTCGAAACCAGTGAAAATGAACTACAAATGCAGTTAATCAGTCATCCTTTCCAAAAATGCTGGGACAAAACACAACCCAACATATAGGGTGCTGCACAGCCTCTTTCCCTCCCCACAAAAGCACAGCCCACTTCACCTTGAGGTAACTATCTCTGCCGCCTAACCTTTGCCATCATTCTCCCGCACAGAAGCACCCAGAAGAAGAAGCAAAACTTCAATGGGGAGTAAACTCTCCATACCCATCTGCAGAAACCACTGCAGGAATAGGTCCATCTGCAGCAGCTAGACGGTTGAAGATAAGGATCTCCCGTCTTCACTGAGTATCCCCCAGAAAGCAACAGGTGAACCCAGACATCTTCACAGCCACTTGGCCGAATCATCCAAATGACAGAAAAGTAAGACCAGATCGTCAATCTCTGAGTCCTTTGAGCACAGACAGAACTAAGGAACCTAAACACCAATGCCCTCACATCTATCAAAGCAGGACATCACTGAGATAAAAACTCTTTTGGCACAACAGAAAGTCTAGGAAAATCCTCCTCCAAAGACTTTTATCCAGTCCAAAGATGCTTCCAAAAAAGTAAATTGTCCACCTCGTAACATCCATTTTAGGGGTGGGAAAATGAAGATGAAGTGGATACAGACATCCAAAAGAAGGAAGGCCTGCTTGATGAAGCCCTAGGGCCTTTTTTTTCAGCTCAATGATAGGCCTTTTCATTGATATATTAAATTCCAACCAAGCAAGCTCACGAGAGAAGAAAACCAGAGAGTGAAAATTAAAAAATCACAAATAAATGTGATTACTCCAATTCAGACAAAATCCCCACATTTTTCACTGAATTCAGGACTCTACCCCAAGTTAATGACAGGTACTGATTGAGGCAACTTCATTATTAAAAACCAACTTATTCCATGTGACCCAGATGCAACAACAACCAGTGTGGAATCAACTTGACAAAAATACTCATGGATCTTTTTTCAACACTTATGGACCAGCCCATCAAAGAGGACCCCCATTCCCTCCACGTCAACAAAGTCCAGCCGCAGATCCATCTACAAACAAAGGAAAACACATTTCTCTAGCTATCCCATCATGTATTTTTTCACATATACACTCATCCAAGAAGGTGGAACTTGTTGAGAAACTCGTTCACACTCATTCCATTCCTTTTGAAGCCACTTACAAAAGCATGGATATGTGTCAAAGAAAATTTTCATTTCCCTTTAATTACAACCATAGCTTGTCCTCCTTTTTCTTTCTAGGTCTTCTGCACAAAGATGTCAAAAGCCACACCCAAATATATATATAGGAGAAAAGGAGAACACAAGATAGTGGCAGGTCCACCTAGGAAGGCATTAGACAAACCACATATCAAAACCTACTCTATGTACCAACAACGAAAAAAAGGACCTCTGATTCAGCCTGTACCATTAAATGCCCAAGACTTCCACAAAGGTGTAATTACATAAACTAAACTTAAAAAAAAGGCATTCTTGCCTTTTAAAGGTATTTTCAATAATATGTAGGTATGACATCAAAGACAGACAAGGTGTTTACTTACTCGTCAAATATACCCCCAACATAACTATAATAAATAAGTTGAACTTCTGAAGACAAAAATCAAAGTTGGAGATAAGAAAAAAAAATGGTAGCCTCTATATGATGTGCAAACAAATCAAGATAAATAGGTATAGGAGAAAAACCTTGCTGCTGGCGTACAATGAATTTGAGCCTGTCACCTGAACAGACCAAAAAAAATCTTGTCAGAGGATGGATTCAATGCCATGCTAGATTAACATGACCCTTGGGTTGTAATATTTGCAATTCAAGAATATTTTGGCTATCAACTAAGTTTGAGGATACTATGATCATAATTTTTTTGCAAGAAGCAAGAGATTCCGAGTATAACTCATGCTATCAGATACAGGAATGATTAAACATCCTTCCAAATAATTATAGGACCCTCAATCCAAATTTCAATCAATGCCAATCAGAAAGTAAGCATTAAGGAATTTGAACAATAAGGCATCCTTAGTGCTCAAAAAAATCAACAGAATGCATTCCAAAGAAAACTTAGAACCCACAAAGCTTACCCAAGATGAAACATATGTTCAATCCATTGATGTTCATCCATTCATCTAACTATGTATGGAAAACAAGTGTTTTGTTTTAACTTCCTTCATCCAACATGTGATATTGTTGACGAAGACGAGGAAACAGCAGATAACAACAATAATAGTCGCTAACTACATGCGAGAAGTGTGTGTTACGCAACAGTTTTTCATTTGGTATAGAAAAAGCAAATAGAAAGTACATGACCCAATAAAAAAACATAGAAAATGCAAGAGGAGCATTTTAAGGCCAATATAGAGTCAAAATACTGGGGAAACAAACACGTAAATCAACACAAACGAACCTTTTATTTGGATGAGAATAGAGAATTAGACGGTCATCATTGTGTATGGCTTGATACATGTAAAACAAAACTAATTTACTACATAAAATCATTTAGTTTAATATATCCAAACACTTTCATCTTTGTCGTCGTGATTAAAAACAATAGTTTTGTGAATCAACAAAATACACATAATTGCTTTCAAAAAAACAAAAGAAGCATAAAAGGAGACTTCAATTTTATAATGTGGCAAAAAATATAAAATATATTTCCTGTATGAAATCCCATATGAAAGATTCTAGGAATGACCTTGGATTCAAGGAACTCCAATGCCTGCTGCTGTGTAAAAACCTTCTCAGAAGCACACTCCTGAAATAAGAAAGGCCAACAGAGAAACAAGAATTTTGTTAACATCAATAGCATGCACTTCCTTCAAGAATAAAGAATTACAGAGAACACGACAGGAACATCTAAAGATTAAAAGGAAGTCAAAATATCAAGTGAAAGAGGAGAATAATGAAAACGAAAGGGCCCATGTCACTCTCAGCTTGGAAAGAACTTGCCCTCTTGCTAAGAGCCATGTGAAAAAATGAACTTTAAGTGGGCTATTGACTTTCCAATCCATCTGAATTGAAGGAAAGGAAGAAGGTGCAGCCCCATTCATCTTCAAGTAAAGGAGGTGAGCTCCATCATAATATGCCTCCTTCACAGTGAGATTTTTAGAGAAAATCAAGCACTTAAAGGTTATGATGAAGATCATCTGACCAGAGAAAGGACTGGCCACCATCCCCCAATCCAACTCATCTGTTGGTTGAATATCTTACTGTCTGCAACATCCTCGCAATAGTGACAGATGACAGATTCTCATGCTAGCATTACTGTGAAAGACCTGTTACCATAGGGAGCTCGTCTGTATGGTGTGCCATTCCCTGAGAAGAGCAGCATTACAAGTTCTAAGCTCTGAAATCCCTAAGCAACCCTCCCTCAAGGCCAAAAGTTGGCAAATATCATTCCATTGGACCAATAACATGCTCTGTTGTCCTACACAGTTACAAATACACCACTTGAATAGTTGTTTTAATTTCTGTATAATCCCCAGTGGAATCTTAGAAGAAGACAAATAGAAGACAGGTATACCACAGAGCAGTCCTTAGAAGTGTAAGGCCTCCTCTACTAAGACTCCTATCCTTACAACCATGAATACATTTCCAATTTCATCAATCAAAAAGGCCCAATCCTTGAATTGGGGCTTCTTGAATCAAAAGGAAGGCTTAAATGACCGATAAGCAAGGCTCCCACCTTATGACCCAATTCAGAAAGAGCATCTAATCTATTGTCTCCAACATTGATGTCTAATACCTCACCCTTCTTGAAGTTGATCTTTAAGACCGAGATCCTAGCTGAAATTAAGAGCTCTCGAACCATTCATTTACCTATTCAGACAAACATTCTTCCTATCAATCAAATGGACCTTTCTTCACCTCAAATCATTTCAACAAAAGAAAGTTCCCTAAAGAAAGTTTCCTGATCTTATCTATATCCTGGAGAACCACCTGAGTAGCAGGAACTCACAAACATTAAGACGAGACTGGTTGCACCTTGGTAGAGATCTATTTACCACCTTTATGCAATGTGATTCTCTTCCAGCAAGCAAGCTTCCTCGTATAAATCAAGAAAATATACTCTCAGTCAAAAAGATACTCCTTCATGTACAAGTTTTGAAGAACCATAGAGAGTTGTGGTTGGTTGTCGACCAACGAAAGACATGGGAAACGAAGGAGGGCCCACCTCACCACTGTCCTTACTTTCCAAGCCTCCTCTTCTACTGGTCTCGGGATTTAGAAAAAGAATGAGATTAAAAATGCCACATTAGGGCAAACAATGCAATAACTTGCTGAGGTTGAAGCAGTCCTGCTATGAGGAAAGGTGACACTTATATCACATCCAAGTAATTGACAATACTTTTTTTTAAAGAACAATAAGACATTTCATTTAATATAAAAGATCAAAGGCAACGTATCTTAAGTTTTTAAAAAAGGCAAAAGCTTCTGCCCAAATATTCATTTCCCTTACACAAAGCAGAACCCTTCCCCAATGCAGCAAAAGTTTCCAACAATTCTCAATCAACTTCAAAAATAGGGCTATCTCATTATTAAAAAGCATCTAATCTATCTGCAACCAGATGCTCCAACAGCCAGCATGCAGAATCAACCTCACCAATTTGAAATTAAGCTTTCTTTAGCAATCAGAAAGAATATTTTATTTGTTAGAGACATTATTAGATATTTCCTTTGTATATGGGTGTTATATGGTTTATTGGATATACATGTATTAAGATACCATTTAGTCATACCTATGTATATGTAATTCCTCTCCAACTAATGAGATAAGATCATTATTCTCTCCTATCACACATTTTCTTTCCTATGATCGTCTTACTCCTTTATTCCATAATTTCACTTTGTCCATCTCTTCTAAGTGTATTTCCAAGAACTATCAAGAGACTTTTCTCCTTTCCCATTGAAGGCAACTATAGATGATGAAATGCACACACTATTATCCCATGACACGTGGGACCTAGTAACTCACCCTACTGGAACCAACATAGTTAACTGCAGATAGATCCACACAATCAAATTCAGGCATTATTAGGTACAAAGCTCTGTTGATGGCCACAGACTCTTGGGATTAATTATATTGAAACATTTTCTCCTGTGGCTCACCTAAATTCTATACATGTTGTTGCTCTTATTATCAACCAATCGTGGGCTTTATACTAGTTAGATGTCAAGAATACCTTCTACTATGGTGACTTAACAGAACAAGTACTCATAGAACAATCTCCTAGGTATGTTGCTCATGAAGAGGATCGCGTCTACCTGTTTTGAAAGGCTATTTATAGCTTAAAGCAAAGTCTACGTGTATGATTCATCGAGGCTATTTAGGCTATTTATTCAGCAATATCATCACAAAATATAAGTTCCAAAGATGTGTTGTTAATCACTCTATATTCATCAAGAAACAAGATGATAACTGTGTACTTCTAGCAATGCATGTGGATGACATTCTCTTAACTGAGAGTAATACTACAAGTATTAGTGAGACAAAGAAGTATTTAAAAAGGCATTTTGTTACCAAAGATATGCAAAAATCTAGATGTTTTCTAAAAATTGAGTTTAAATATGACAGAAATAGAATAACCTCATACAAGAAATAGGTCATCTTGGATACAAACTAGAAAGTACTCCTATTGATCAGAACTTGAGCTTTTGGAATGATTTTTCAGAGATACGTAAGGATCTAAGTCGATACTAGCGAATAATTAACAGGCTAATCTGACAGTGACAATGATAGTTACTCGACCAAACATTTCTTATGCAATGAGCCTTTAGAGTCAGTTTATGCATAAACCCAGGATTGTCCATTAACAAGGTGCTCTACGTGTATTAACTTACATCAAAGGCACTCGTAGCAAGGATCTAATCAATAAAAAAAATGGACATCTCAATTTTAGACTATCCAAGTGGTAAAGGAGACAAAAAATCAACCTCAAGGTACTACATATATATGGGAGGCAATCTAATCACTTTGCGAAATAAGAAACAAAATGTTATCTCTGGATTTAGTACAAAGGCAAAGTACCACTTTATGACACAAACTACTTGTGAAATGATGTCACTCAGGTCCTTGTTAGTATTGAGGTAGAGCTTGGTTTTGCAATGAAGGTTCCTATATCGAGGCAATGTAACAATCTAATAGCAATTTCCATTACTAATAATCCAATCTTTCATGAACAAACAAAAAATATTGAGATCGACTACACTATGTGCCAAATATTGTGTTGAAAGGAATCATTGCCACTCCATACACACCAACGTTTGAACAACTTACAAACATCTTCGCAAAGAGATTGGGTGTTAGGGTGGTTTAAGTTTCTTAGTAATAAACTGGACATAACTAATATATATACTTCAGCTTGAAGGAGAGTATTAGAGATATTATTAGAAATATCATTTGTATATAAGTGTTATATAGGTTATTGGATATCCATGTATTAGGATATCATTTAATCATACCTACATATATGTAATCCCTCTCCTAGTAATAAGATAAGATCATTATTCTCTCCAATCTGTAACATTATTAAAACTACAAAAATGATACAAAAGCCAAAACCAAAAAGATACACATTCTACTAAGAAGGTAAAAACATAGAAACATACTAAAACAAAGTTCTGAAGGAGAAGTTAGGAAAGAAAAAAGAAAAAGGAAAATACAAAACCCACAAACAACTCAAAGCCCAAACAAGACTACCAACCAAGCTGTAACAAAGGAATCAATCTCAACATGAGGATATCAAACTAAAAAACAATTCACCATCAATTTGAAGACCCAATCCTTCCATTTTTGAGCATCCATTTGCTTTCCTTGAATCATGCTTAAGCCAGCATCCACCAAATTGCAATAGGTAAAAAATTCCACACTACTCTTTTTCCATCCACCATACCTCCTTTGTTCATCCAATGTTCCTAAAAAATCCCCATATCAATTTGTCTCCCAACATCCAAGTCCACCAAATTCAACCAACTATGACAGAACAACCAAATGAACAAATCTCACCAACCTTCTTCATTCAACAAACAAAGGAGCAATGGCTTGCCAAGTGAGAGCCACATCATTTCAAAGTCACCTCTGATAAGACTTCCCCATGCAAAAGTTGCCAAGCAAAAAAATTGATAACAACACCACCCAAATGGGTTTCCAAAACAAATCCAACAATCTTGTACCCCAACCCAACTTGCTGCAGCACCTGGTCCTTTCATAGACTCCCCGATCCTCTAACATGCTACCAAACAAAAAGAAACAGTCATCAATTAGGGATTCCTACAAAAAAGCCTTGTATTTATTGTGAATTATGTCATGTAATGTGACTTTTGGATATATGGATATCCATGTAAGGAGTCATTCCCCATATATATGTAACTTACTCTACCTTAATGAGAAGAAATTATTCTTCCTAAACCTCTCTTCACATGGTATCAAGAGTAGGTTTTTAGCCCTCACATCTACCCACAACTGCTGGCCCTAGCCAGCCTATCCGTCAACCTCCGTCGGCTTTTGTCGCCTTCCACCGGCTCCCGTCAGTACTCCCCTTCCCCCTCCGCAGGCCTTACCTGGCTCCTCTGCCTTGTCTAGCCTGTTCCCCTCTTTTTCCCGCTGACTCCTATTTTTTCCAGCTAGCATACGCCAACTCTACAAGCCACCAGTGGCCCAATTTCATCACTTGGATGGTCTAATCCACCCCACTTTCGATGTCTTCTCCTCTTGTCTCCATTTTAGTTGACAACTAGTGGATGTGCAACCCACCGGTGGTTATCAGATGTTGTTAAAGGCTGCAAAGTGTGTTATCTGATGATCAAGAGTTATGTTATGCCCTAACAATACCAAAATCAGTTTGTTCGAAGACAATTTAGTACAATGTTACCAATTTTCTAGTGTATTTCAGTCTAATTTTCAAAAAGAATGACCACCTCAAGGAAAAGTTTACTCAAGAGAGTTAGTGCTACCTCCATCAAGTTAAATGGCAAAAATTATTTGTAATGGAAACAAGCTTTCAAAACCTTCCTAAGAGCACATCGCAAGATAAGCCATTTTACACGCAATCCGCCAAATGTCAAGGATCTCACCCATAAGGATTGGCTAGCCGATGATTGCGTCGTGAGAACATGAATGGTCAATAGTACGGAGGAGCAGATTGCAAAAAATGTTATGATGTTAAAACCAACTAAGAAACTATAGAACACCCTGCATGCTACATATGATAATGACAAGAAAATTACTCAAATATGTGAAATTTATGAGCATTTATTCACACATCATCAGGGAGAGAAAATTGTTGAGGAGTTCTATAATACACTACGAGCCCTACTTGATGAGTTGAAGGTATATCAGTCATTAACCGTTTGTGGTTGATATTTCCAATATGAAACAACATCGAAAGCAGCTAGCAGTTGCGATCTTTTTGGAAGACCTTAATTCAACACAGATTCGAGGACAGATTCTAGGTGCAAAGACAGTTCCTACACTCCAGTCCACCTTTTCTAGAGTTCTACGTATCTCCTCAGCTACACCTTCTACTATAACAAAGCCATCAGCACTTGTGTCTTCTGGTAGAGAATGAGGTGATAGGAGTGATCGTAGTGGTGGACATGAGAGTAGACGCTGTGACCATTGTAGACGTAGCAGTCATACTTCTTCTGACTGATGCTGGGATAAATATGATAGACCACTATTAACACAGTTTGCTTCCTCTATAACAATTGAGACATCAGATTAGGGTACAGTCCATAGTGACTATTTCACTGGTAGATTATGACAAATTCCTCCAAACATAGGCTCACCAGTCACTACCTCTGCTTCCCATGCTACAACATCAGGTACCAATGTCATATTTGTTAATTACTAGCGATGATTTTTGGATCATAAACTCTAGAATCTCCACCCATATAACAGGTACAAAGAGCCTATTTGATCACCTTTCACAGCTCTCTGATATACGATCTGTAGCAATTGCTAATAACCGTACTTGTTTTGTATCTAGTGAGAGAGTTGTTCATGCTTCTTCCCAAATCATCCTTGAAAATGTTTTGTATGTCCGCAAGTTTCTAATCAATTTACTTTCCATTAGTGCCATAATAAAACAACTACTTTGTTTCATAACCTTCTTCCCTTTTAATTGTACCTTCAGAATCTAATGACAGAAAGGAAGATTGATTTTGACCATGAGCATGGTAAATGAATATACCAGTTGGCGCAGGATAAGATACCTCGTGGATTTACGACTGTTGCTTCCACCTCAGAGTCTTTCTTTTTGTGGCATTGTAGCCTTGATCATTCATCTATTAGTAAGCTTCAACAGGCACTTCCATGAATACCAGTTGAGTCGTTTAGTTGTGAGTCGTGTCAATTAGGTAAGTATCACCGTACTACCTATAGACGTCTGTCCTTGTCCCAAAAGTTTTTTTATTTAGTTTCTTGTGATGTTTGGGGCCAACACGAGTTTCCTCTGTTCGTTCTAAAGTACAGATATTATATCATATTTATGAACGATTTCTCCAAAGTATCTCAGGTTTATTTGTTAAAGGGAAAAGTTAATGTTCTTGATGTTATTAAACAATTCTAATATGAAATAAAAAATCAATTTTCTGTATACCTAAAGTGATTTGTACTGACAATGTCCTAGAATTTGTGCAAAATGATTTACAAGTCTACTTTGCATATCTAGGAATTATTCATCAAACTACATATACACATACTTGACAACAAAATGACATTGCGGAACGTAAACATAGACATCTTCTTATGTCGCTTGAACTCTTATATTTGAGATAAAAGTTCCAAAGTACATATGGTCTGATGTTGTTCTCATGGTTGCATATCTTGCTAATCATATGCCCTTTACTCTTTTAGGAGGTGAAATTCCTCTTAGACGACTCTATCCAAATAAGGAATTATTCAACATACCACCTACAGTGTTTCGGTGTATTACTTACGTACAAAATTTTGGTCCTAGACTTGATAAACTTAATCCTAGATCAACAAAGTGTATCTTTGTTGGATACTCACATACTTAAAAGGCATACAGATGTTATCATCCACCTACACATAGATATCTTATGTCTGTTGATGTCACGTTTGAATCTAAATCCTATTTTGAGTACACTGAGTCCCAAGTTCAAAGTGTCCTCCTACCGCCACTAGTTGCTATGAGGCAATGATTGGAACATCCATTACAAGTTTATCATAGCCAACAACAGGTGCTTCAATAACCACAGGCTATTCTAACTTCAACTCCTGTGACTGCAGATACATCCACTACCAATTCAGAACTAATATGTCCATAACTCTCCAAAAAGGTAAAAGACACCCAACCATACATTCTATTTCATCATTTGTTTCTTATGACCATCTTACTCCTAATTTTCACCAATTTACACTTTCCATCACTACAAAGTTTATACCAAAAAATTATCTTGAAGTAATGCAAATTCCACATTGAAAAAGTGCAATGGATGAAAAAATGCAAACACTAGTGTCATGTGGCACATGAGAACGGGTGAACCGTCCTCCAGGAAGTAGTGTTGTAAGTTGCAAGTAGGTATTCACTATGAAATACAAGTCGAATGATTTAGTGGATCGATACAAGGCGACACTAGTTGCTCAGGGATTTACACAAATTTATGATATTGAGCGAAACTTTTCACCCGTTGCTTAACTCAATTCCATAAATGTTCTATTGTCTCTTGCAATTAATCAATCCTGATAGTTACGTCAACTTGATGTCAAGAATGTATTTCTTTATGGTGACTTTAACAAGGAAGTTTATATGAAGCAACTACTACCAAAGTATATTACTCAGGAGAGAAGCAGATCTGTCATCTCAAGAAAGCGAATTACAAGTTAAAGCAATGTGCTTATACATGGTTCTACAAGTTTTGTGAAATTGTCACAGGCAATGATTTTTCCATATGGTCTGTGGATCACCCTGTGTTTATCAAAAAGACAACAGGATGATATGTTTTTCTAACAGTCTATGTAGATAATATACTCTTAACAGATAGTAGCATAGCTGATATGACTAAAGTAAAATAGTATCTTGCACAATATTTTATCACAAAAGACATGACAAAGCCCAAGTACATCTTGAGAATTGTGTTTGCATATGCCAAAACAAGTTAGCACTTTTACAAAGAAAGTATGTGCTAGACATGTTTCAGGAGACAAGACTCATGAGGTGTAAACCAGAGAGTACACTTATAGACCAGAATCCATCATTGTGGAATGAGACTGCTAATTCATTTGATGATGTTAGCAAATACTGAAGATTGATAAGAAAACTAATTTACTTGACTATTACTCACCCTAATATAACCTATGTAGTTGGACTACTCAGTCAGTTCATGCATGAGCTGAAACGGGTATATTGTAGGGTACTCTTCATATTCTAGCATATGTGAAGAGTAATCCTAACCATGGATTGCATTTCAGGAAAAATGGTCACCTACGAGCCGAAGCATATTCAAATTCCAATTATGCAGATGATACAAAAGATAAAAAATCAACTTTTGGATACTGCACTCATGTCGATGGAAACCTCATACCTGGAGGAACAAGAAGTAGAATATTGTGTATCAAGCGTAGAAGCTGAATATTGATCTATGACACTGACAACTTGTAAAATGGCTTGACTCATATCTCTGTTGTCAAAACTTAGGTTTGTGGTAGAAACTCCTTTGTCTATGTATTATAATAATCAAATAGCCATATGCATAGCCAACAATCTAAACTTCTATGAACGTGTAAAGCACATAGAAATAGATTGTCATTATGTAAAAGACCTAATATAGTCTGATGCCATTGCTACACCATACATGCAGTCTTCTAAATAGTCAATCGACATCTTCAAAAAAGGATTTCGTACAGACGCCTTTCAAACTATCTGTGACAAGTTGAGCATGATAAATATATATGTTCCAATATGAGAGAGATGTAAATTATGTTATACAATGTGACTATCGAGTATAAGGATATCCGTATAAGGGGTCATTCTCTATATATATGTAACTTACTCTACCTTGATGAGAAGAGATTATTCTTTCCAAACCTCTCTTTACATTTATAAAAGAGAAGCAAGTAAAAACAAACATTTTTTTTGCTTCATAAATTGATTTTTAAAAAAGCCAAACAAAAGTACCAAGTCAAGGGTAGATTCAGACACAACTACCAAAAGAAGCATTGTATGGCCCAATATATTACCTGCAATGATGGTAGGAGGAGGCCACCATAGCGCGGATCTCTTCCGATCATTTGTACTATCTCTTGGTCACTTTCCATTCCCATGGCTTTGAGAACCACAACAATAGGAATCTGCCAGCAACAACCTATGCATCACAATTGCTAAACCACCATTCCATGCTAACAAAAGCAACAGTAAGAACAACTTACTGGCTTTGTAAACTGATTGAGCTGAAGATATATTTTCTCTTTCTCCATGAAAAACACAGTCTTACTTTTCGTTCCATGTGTGCTGCTAGTGACCGATGCTGAGACACTAATCACAATGAAGTTGAGAGCACTTTACAAATCTAGAATGAGAAAAAAAAATCTTAACCAAAGTACATATGGCCAGCCAACAAAATTAGTACAGTCAGTCTAGTCTGGTAACAACTAAATGCTTAAAAATAAAGAGAATGACCGCGAGCAGCAGAACAAAAGAGAATACATATAATCCGTAAATAGAGAAGTTAGCAGAACAGATATACTTCAGCAAGAACCACATATCTTCAACAGCTAGTTGTGGTTTATTTACAAGAAAAAATTCAAAATCTAGAAATAACACTGTATAATAACATCAAGATTAAACAATGTATTCCACAATAGGATAAGTGATGCAAGATCATTTGCCCAACCCTTCAAGTCAGACCGTCCCAGGCAATCGACTTGAAGATCGAGCAGAACAATCCCAACTGAATAACCTAAAGACACCGAAGCAATCAATTCAAAGACCAAACAAAAGGCACCCAGGCAAATCGCCTAAAGACACCCAAGTAACCGACTGAACATCAAGTCCAAGCAACCTTCAACACTAGGGTCGATCGAGTGCCAAGCCTAGATAACATTCCAGCTAACAACGCACAGCCCCCACTAACATTCCAAAGTCTTCAGGCACCATGCTTCATTGCTTCCCATATCCTGACAACATGTTATGCAGAAGACCAAGGTACAGACAGACGCCTTTCCAACTCAACATCTGTCTCCAATGACAGCTAGCAATCATCACTGTACCTCGCAAGTCTACCGAAATGACCTTCTGAATGTCCCATACCCTGTGTTCCTAACACACCTGTGGACCGCCTAAACACCAGACAACGACTTTACCATATATGACTCTCCTACAAAAGCTCAACATGTGATAAGGACATCATTGTCAACGAACAAGCACCACAGTAATCTTCTGTGGAGAGGACTTGAATCTTTCTGCAAGATCTGAACACTCCTCTAAAACATGATCCCCGCTTGCTGACTTAAGTGTTGGAGCATCCTTGACCAGCCGATGCCTGGTCGAGGTCCTCTGACCACTTCCTTGTTCTATTCTCGGACATGCAAACTATGAACCAGCTCAACAACTCAGTAACTTAACCAACTACCAACCTGAAACCAACGAGCAACACCGTGCAAGCTAAGGGGAAAATCAATAAGATTGTACAACTAAACAGTCAAACAAGATATATTGAATTTCCATGCTAAGTACATTGATGTGTTCCTTCATAAAACATATATTAATGTAATTGCTTAACAATCAAATCAGCATGAACTGCACTATTCCAAGTCAGGAGCACAAAAAACAAACTTGCATTGTAGAACCAGAAGTTTTGTGCTTGTTCATTTCTAGGCATTCATTTTTTATTTTGACAGTCTTCCAGGAGAATTAGACAGTGACAGTCTTCCAGGAGAATTAGACAGTGACAGTCTTCCCAAATAGGCCCCTTGGAGCATGGCAAACAATAGAAACAAAACTAGCCCAATATTAGACTTTGCAAGACTTCTCCATCTTTGATTCAATTATTGAGCCATGTCTTTGTTGGGAGAAAAAAAAACTATTTCTTTGCTCAAGATAAAAGCTTATATGGCATGAACAGCGTGCCTCGAGAGAATTGAAATCGTCTTAGATGTCAAAGACTTCTTACCGTCCTTTACTGTCGGTATCAATGATGATACGATTTTTGGAAAGTTGTTCCTGTATCAGGATCACCTGAAAAATATCATCATTAGCTCTTATTAAAAAAAAGTATATCATCATTGGTTCATAGTGGGTGACAATCAAATTCAATTTGGATATGGATTTTTCTTCATATACTGCCGGAAAGAAAGCAGAAAAGTAAAATAATTGGTTATATTCAAAAAACTAAGAAACAATTAAATGGAATTATAAAAACAGGATATTGATAGCAATTAGAACTTTAGTTGTGGTCTTTTCTAGTGGTAATAATTAGAACCTCTGTTTGTGAAAGCTCTTATTAGTGAAGGTTGTTCAAGAAACAATAACAGGTTTATGTAAGTACCGATGAGACTTTGAAAGAACCATGAAAGCACTAAATGGTCATAACTGCTAAAGAGGCAAGAATACGCGTCATTGATATTTCAGAAATACCTTTTCTGTCCCTCTAACAATGAAGTACCCCCCTGGATCAAGAGGACATTCACCTAAAATAGATTACAAAATGCAATTTGTTTAGCTCAAGGAACAGAGAGGAGCGAACTGAGAAAGAGAGAGGGAAATGCATTTAGAAACAAACCAAGCTTTGCAAGTTCAGCTTCATCCTTTCCGTTTAACACACAACGGCAACTGCGTAGCATAATCGGCATTCGTCCAATTACAATACCTTTCTAAGATTAACAAAATAATAATGATTGTAATAACAATAACAACAAGAACAAGTTTTATGTCAGGTATTGGCAGACACTACAAATAATGGTTGCAAGTTACCTTAAATTCTTGTGGTCTGGGAGCTTGGTTTCCCCTAGTAAATTCAACATCAACTTTTATTGGAGCAGCATAACTTTACAATAAAACAAGATGTGTTAGCTTAAGTGATAAATACGAATAAGGGGCAATCTGGGAAAACGTCTTTTTAAAAGTAAAATCTTCCACTGAGATAAGATCTTTTCGTTTGGCAAAAAAACAAAATGTTTTGTAGTTTTCTAGGCTCGGAGTTAAGCTTGAAGTTTATAGGGTTATTATATGGAACAACGAAAATAGCTTGTCAAGTGCTTACTTACTAGTAAAGAGGACATTTTAAAAAAAACAAAAAAGACAGTGATCCTACGTGCAATCAGTAAGGCGGCACTGATGGGGCGTGAGCACGTTGACAGAAAAGTCTTGGTCGAGCGAGGGCTCTCCAACGTATATGTCGGTATACCTGCACTCAATAGCCAAATCAACGCAACAAAATAAGCTTGTGCAGCAAAAGATACAGTGATTCAACAACAACACAAAGCCTCGAACGAAACAAGGGAGCACAGAAACTATGCCTGAGGTACAAGTCGGGATCATGAGTACAGATAATCCTGTTATTCGCACGCATGATCTTCTTAATCTCGCAATTGACGAAGTAATTGAAGGAGTCTATGTGTTGCTTCACCAGCCCCCTCACCTGCACCAACAACATCATCATCCAAACACAAAATCCTTCGACAAAAGAGCAACAGAAGAAGAGAACAACAGAAAATTATAGGAAAAAAAACGAAACAGACCTTCAGGAAGGCGGGGAGGAGCTGGAATTTATCCACAGCGGACTTCACCGGAGCAGCGAGGGATTGTATCGTCGGCAGACGCCTGAAGAGGAGCCATCGACCGAATATTAGCGAATTCGAAGAAGGAAAACATGGAACTATTTCGTGGTGGAGATGGAGAAGTACGTACTCGTCTTGAGATCCCATGGCTTCTTCTTCCTCCTCCTTTGGCGCTGCGCTTTTTGCTGTGGTTTTTGCCCCCGAGCCCCCAAGGCCCGATTCTTCGCCCCGCGAAGGTTGCTGGCATGAGGTCTGCGCTAAACCCTACGTAAACCACTAAACCCTGGCTACAAAAAAAAAAAAAAAGGAAGAAATCTTTCAGGTCCGACTAGGGCTCGGGATGTGACCCGGACTCGAGGATCCGATACCCAAAAAAAGAGCCGCCACTTGTGAGTGGTTCGTGGCTTTAGATTTTTGTGTGTGCTCGCGGGTGCGTTTGTAAAAGAGCTCCCACAAGTCTTCTTGGTAGTTGGCAAACAACAAGCAAATAAACGGAACGTTCTTAACGACCATTGGAGCAATCAATCCTGTAGTTAATTAATGATGCGTTTGGTACGTTGGAATGAACTCCGGAATGAAAGGGAATGGAATCAAAAAATAGACTGGAATGAAATTCCAACGTTTGGTATAAAAAAAAGGATTGGAATTTGGGAATCAAATTCCTATTGAGGATGGGAATTTCATTCCCTCTCAAAACGTAAGGAATCCCATTCCCATTCCCATTCTCACTCCCTTTTCTCGCAACAAAAAGCCCGAAAAATCTCCTTCTCCCACGACAGTTCTCGCGCAACAGCACCCTTCTCCCTCCCCCAGCCCCCATCTCCCGCAACCTCCCGCCCCCTTTCGCCCCAAACCCTCTTCTTCGTTCTCTTTCTGAAACCCAACAAAACCCGCCTCTTCTCTTCTCAGCAGCGGAACCCACTCCTCTTTCCTCTCTCACTCGTAGCGGCGGCGCGCGAGAGGTGCACCGATGGAGTGCTTCCTGCTGGTGCGCGCGTGAGGCGCGTCGGTGTGGTGCGAAGCAGTTGCGGTGGCATCACAGTCAGCGGCGGCAAGGATCAAACCTTCCAGGACTGGCTGGACCGAGGATCGTCGGCGAAGGTAACATCTGATCTCCTCTCCCCTTTGCGCGTGCTTGTATACATCCTCTGTTCCAGGTAGTCGATGGCTGGAGGGGCTCCGACAAGCAAAGGAGTGGCAGGTCTGTTCTATGCAGGTTGCGGCGGCAGACTGCGGGTTTGCCTGCAGTCGCGGCTTGCGGGGAGCAACGGCTGGCTACCGACGATGCTCCGGCGGTATGGTGGTTCTTTGGCTGCAGGTTGCTGGGTTTGGCCATTGCGGTGACGGGTTCCGGCAGGCTGGACCGCACGGTGGCTGCTTGGA
>JAMKQA010248381.1:0-10613 GCA_024699735.1 Posidonia australis
TCTCCTCTCCCCTTTGCGCGTGCTTGTATACATCCTCTGTTCCAGGTAGTCGATGGCTGGAGGGGCTCCGACAAGCAAAGGAGTGGCAGGTCTGTTCTATGCAGGTTGCGGCGGCAGACTGCGGGTTTGCCTGCAGTCGCGGCTTGCGGGGAGCAACGGCTGGCTACCGACGATGCTCCGGCGGTATGGTGGTTCTTTGGCTGCAGGTTGCTGGGTTTGGCCATTGCGGTGACGGGTTCCGGCAGGCTGGACCGCACGGTGGCTGCTTGGACTTGGCAATGCGGAAACGCCATGGGAAGGCACGGGCTGCAAGGAATGATGGTTGGCTACCGACGGTGCTCCGACGAGCAGGGACGATGTGTTAGCCATGAAGCTCGTTGGGTTGGGCACATATCTGTTGCTTGCATATGCCATATTAGTCCACATTATTTCTGATTTTTACTGAATTTGAATGTAATGAATGTAATGCCACATTGGGTTGGGCCAATGAATGTAATGCCACATTTGTATTCCATTCCATTCCTGTTCTTATATACCAAACAATGGAATGGAATAAAAATATTCCATTCCATTCCATTCCACTATACAATTCCTTATGTACCAAACACTGGAATGGAATAAAAATATTCCATTCCATTCCATTCCAAATTCCATTCCAAAGTTCATTCCATTCCTCTCTATTTGCATTCCAGCGTACCAAACGCTACCTAAGGATTTTTGAAGCTGATTTCTGTAGCTCCTCCAAAGAGTTGGTCGATTTTAACAATATAATGACCTACATGTCCCTCCTTTCATGGATAATTCTCAAAAAATCAACACTAAATTGCATTATTTGCCATCCAAAATGTTGGTGGGATGTGACCCAACGACAGCAACTGAATTGTAAAGAAGAAAAGGAAAGACAATAGGAGAAGAGAAGCCTATGATTTGCCCAATACGAATCATAGGTTGTGTTTATTTGGTCGTTCCAGCCACTTCAATTCCCACACGGAGTAGTTCTTCTATGTAAACACGCTTGATCTTGTTGAAAGGAAGTAGCTAAATGCCGCTTAGTAATTGTATCTGAAGAAGAAATCTGGGAACGGGTCGTTGACAATGATGGCTAATAGTAGTTGTAACAAATAGATAAAAAAATGATTTACACCCTACTATTTATGAATAATTCTATATAAACCATAGTAAAATTACTTCCTTCTACAATTTCATCACCAACCAAAAGTCAAGCATTTGTCGTTTTTCACCTTTCTCCTTCTTCCCCTTCTTCCAATAGCTGAAGCGAACATCGATGTGTGACAGGAGGACTTCCAAAAGTGCATCTGAGGTCGATCGTCGACATCCATCTAAAGTCAATCGTCAGTGGCATAAGCTCCAATCGACAAGTTCCCAAGAGCAGTAGCTATCGTCGGCGTGACGAGAGGACTTCTAAAACTGTATCTGAGGTCGATCATCGACGTCTATCTGAGGTCGATCATCGATGGCGTAAGCTCTAGTCGGCAAGTTCTCAAACAGCAAAAGCGATGGCTGACATGTTACGGAAGGACTTCCGGAAGTGCATCTGAGGTCAATCATCTGTATCCATTTGAGGTTGATCGTCGACGGTGCAAGCTCAAATTGGCAAATTCTCAAACAAAGGTCTATCGTCATTCCCAACATAGGTCAGTCGTCTTCTTCCTTTTTCCTTTATTCCCATCTGAGCTCTAGTTGACTTTGTAAACACATTAGCCAATTGATTTGTAGAAGCAACAAAACAAGTATGAAGCAAACCAATAGCTACTTTTTCATGAACAAAATGGTAATCAATAGTTATGTGCTTGGATTGGGAATAGAGCACTGGATTAATGCTAAGATGAAGATTGCACTAAGATTATCATCAAAAATCTTAGGAGTCTTCATGATTGGCACACCTAAGTCTTTCAACAAATGAGCTATCCAAGTTACATCAACAACAACACAAGCCATTGCTCTATATTCAACTTCTGAACTTGAACGTGAAACAACAGGTTTTTTTTTTACACTCCAAGTAACACAATTAGCTTCCAATTATACACAAAATCTTGAAGTAGATCTTCTATTAAAAGGACAAAATCCTGGGTTGCTGACCACTCTATAGAGAGACAAATCTCCTGCTAACCCTCTTGGTGGACCCTAGCAAAGGTCAAAGAGCAATACTAGAAGAGTGCTAAAATCCTATTGTGTGACCCTAGATCCCACAAAGTCAACCGTACCCTAGTCCTAGGAACCTAACAGTTGAAAGAAAGCTGGTTTAATTATTTATTTATTTAAACCAAGTAGAAACAACATTCTGTTTGGAAACTTGTTTGCGTACTTAAACTTCTGTGACACGATTTGTCAAGAATAGATTTCGATCGTTGGAAGGATTGAAACTCCGTCACTTGTTCCACCAATGTCAAGTATTGTCGCCTGTTGCACTGTCGACGAGTTCCGTCATCGACAAGTTTCTGTAGGAACTAACTTGATGTTACAGGTGGACTCCTGTATCACCAATACGTACATTGAGTGACTTGTTTGCAGGTTGTGGTTTGCTTGTGATTGGGAATACAGGTTACAGGGACAACAAGGCAGCAATTTTAGGTGGTTAACTACCATGCTTAAAAGAATTATAATCATTTTCCTTTTGTATTTAATTCCATCGAGTCTGCAATTCCTTTTTTAAGAACACTTGTAATAGTTTAGGAAGTAGAGTCATAAAAAGGAGTTTGTAATTTTTTTTTATTTCTTGTAATAGTTTAAGAAGAAGAATCACAGAGGAAGCCAATCAATACTATTGAAAGCGCAACATTCTAACATGTTAATCGCACCAAGCATGGCTCAAGCCACTTCAAGCATGTCCGCTTCAACTACCACATTTACGGGTCAAGCTAGTCATACCATGCATTAGGATGAGTTTCTCTTCAATACTCTGACCTCTCACTCTGTCGAGGAATTGAACACCCTAATATTCATGCAGTAGAAGGCACGTCGGAAGTTTCCCTATGCGTCAATACCATACAATTACTCCTTTGAGGGCCCTACCCTTGTATTTTCTACTCCACATGATGCTAGAGGACAGTTTTTGGAGGAAGAAAGTGAAGGAGAAGGGGAAATAAGCTACTCCCAACTATGGAGTGTCCCATTTGAACACATGCTCTTAAGGGTAACTTCCCAAATGGTACCGTAATTGTCGGTTAATTCACATCAATTACCAGAAGGAGTAATCAACCAAGTACATCAGTTCATGGTGCAACACAACACTTCAGGGATGGCTGGAAGTTCACAAGTCCCATTCATACATGGACCTTCTCTTCAAAGTTCTCACTAGGTCCTATTAGCCACACCTACACCACCTACTCTAGGAAACACCTACATTGTGCTACCAAGTCTTACCATAAATACACGACACACCATGTAATATCCCACGACCCCAGTCTACCAACAAACCACTCAATTACCACTAAGCTACATTCTGCCACATTACCTAGGGACAACACAACTATCGTCACCACCTTCAACCATGCAGGCTACAGCCTTGTTATACTCTGGCTCAACTCTCATCTTTCTCTTTGCAATACAACACTCCTCAACCACACTAATCTCATCAAGCTCAGGGGTACCAAGTCCAGGGACAACTAACCATCTCAAGTTTGGACATTAAGAGGATGATCTTAGATACACTAGCAAAAGAAGGAGTTACATCTAAAACATTGGTCAGCTTCGACACTTCAAAATTCCCTCCTTTCAGTCTATCGCCTAGATTCAAGATGTTAAAGATGTAGAAGTACGATGGGATGGGTGATCAAAGGAATCATCTGACTACCTTCACCATGGATGTCCTACCTTATCAGTATGAACATGGGCTCACTGTATAACTCTTCTTCAAGAGTCTTGAGGGGGAAGCACTGAGATGATTCAATACTCACAGCACGCGACCTCAGTAACTTCAAAATAGTGCTGGAGAAATTTCTGAATCAGTATAGCCACCACATCCAATACAAGCCTACAATAGAAGACCTCATCGCTAAAAAGATGAAGTCATATGAGGATTTTATTACCATTGCCAACAGTTGGAGGGACATGACAATCCAATTAGAGTGTTACGCTGCTGAGAGCCAAGCCATTAAGATCATCACTTAGAACACCACAGGAGCACTTAAGACAGGGTTACTAGTTGACAGCTTTCAAACATACCCCTTGTTAAATGAGCATGCTACAAGGGTCCTCCGCAATAAAAATGACTTACCATTATTGGAACTTAAAGAGAGGGACAAGAAGAAAACCTTAAGGTACACAATTGAATGTGACAACATGACGCAAGTCACAACTCAGCATGGGCAGAAAGGAGGGAAAAATCCACAATATCAATCTGGGTATTAGGTACAACACTAGGTGCAACCGCAACAATGTCCAAGCCAGCCAGTTCAGTATCAATAGCAACCAATACAGTACTTGGGGCAATTAGTTCAGTACCAAGGTCAGTTGGGTCAATTCCAAGGATAGTCAGCATAGTACCAGTATCAACATCTACAAGGGCAAGGCCAACAATGCCAACAATTGCAATCCCAACAATATCAGTATCAGTAGCCTCTAAGTTACCCCGTATATGCTCAATAGGGGTAAACAAACCATCAGTACAAGGGACAACAATAGGGGCAAAAGAGTTACAACAGCAACCCTCTAGTATAGAGCTACAGGGGACCTAAGAGGCAAAATTACCCTCCACTTCCTGAACCACTCCATGACGTGTTAAGGATGTTGGTCGAAAGTGGAGATCTACAACTCCCAGAGCCCAGGCCGAACTCTTCCAATGCTGACTTATCCAAGTACCATTCGTATCACTAGAAGAATGGGTATACTATCGAGGATTAATGCTTCACCGTCAAAGATAAGATAATACGATCTAAATAACAAGGGTGAAATTATGTGGTTTGTGCTTAAAGAGAGATTAAAGGCAACCCAAGGGAAGCAACATGAGATGTAGATTCATCAAAATCCCATGCCCAATCATCCAATACCCCACATGGAGGCCAAGGACACTCAGCCAACAACTTCAAAACTGGTGACCATCCAACACATATAGGCAGACCTTGACCTAGAGTGACCGGTCAAAGATGAGAGCGAACTAGATGCGCCGACAATGCTTGCTCAAGAAGTGTGGCCCAAAGAGGACCTAAATGTTTCCAAGGAAGATTCATTGGGATGGAAGACTCAGACAGACGACACCTGAGATAACCAGCAGGACGAGGAAGAAGCTAATGATCTCGCCCTACTCCCCATAGGTGAGCTGCATGGCATTGACGACTCTGGCAATGTGAATCCATTTAAACTAGCAAGAAAAGTCATTGCAAGCTTTGAGGAAAGAAATATAGTCTTTCGGGATATAAAACTGCTTGCACCAGAAGAACGCTCACTTCCACTTATCATTTCAGTAGAGATCAATGACTATCCACTTCCCGGAGTACTTGTCTATACCAATGCCAGCCGAAGCGTCTGCACCTTATCCACTCTTGACTACTTGGGCATTGAAGAGAATGTGATCGCCAAGCATCGCTTCGCTTGTGCAGCTTTTGATAGAAGTCAAAAAGAAGCAATTGGAATCATTCGGATAGATGTCACCGTAGCTCCTTTCACCAACACTACCATAATAGTAATTATAGAAACAAGATCTAATTAAACCACTAATCTTAGGGAGGACATGGCTAGTAGAGATCGACGACGTTGCATCTTTGGTATACCAACTTCTTAAGTTCAAACATCAGGAGGAGGTAATCACTATCAAGGCCGACTACGAAATGAATCTAGGGATATCTTGGGAGCTTGTTCTATTGGATTTGCACAACAAGAGGGCACCAAAAAGGAGGGGGAATCTACAACATGGCTAGGTCATCACTGCTACGCCACAATCAAGTAAGGGGCCAAGGGCAATCTTTAGTAAGGAGGCCAACATCACTATCAGATCTACTCATGCCAGAGGAGAGTACCATCAGGCGCAACAAGCACCCATCACCAAAACAGGATGAATCTCCAATCAAGTTGTGTCGCCCCTACCTATTGCCAAAAGAGTCGCATCTTTGCCTTGACAAGGATTTGACATCCACAAAAGAGTAGAAGGTGAATATGATGTCTTAGATCACTTAAGGAGAACATAAGTAAAGATATCAACTTATGGATTGATCAAAGCATCCAACAAGCACCGAGACATCCTAATGGAAGTGCTAAAGAAGGCCTAGGTTCCAGAGGACATACCAGTAGAAAGTCTAGTAGCAGTCGCTACAGCAGTCTTCATAGAGCCTACCTTGTTTTTCACTGATTCAGAACTAGCTCCTCCCGAAAGGAGAACTTTACCTTTAAGTGTTACTGTAGAAATAAATAATTATAAACTCTTTGGTGTACTAGTGGATACAGGGGCAACCCTAAATGTATGTTCTTTAGACACTTTTCGTTTAATCAGACTCAAGGAGGCCTAGTTGCGCTCAGTACCTTGACAGTATCGAGATACGATAATAGCAAGAAAATGGCTCAAGGCAAGATCAACGTCAAGATTGCCATTGGTCCACTAGAAATAAACATTAAATTAATAATAGTTGATGCACCCATCTCTTATCGACTTATCTTAGGGCGCCAATGGATTGAGGAAATCAAGGTAGTCACCTCCCCACATCACCAATGCATTAAATTTTCCCATGAAGGAAAAATGATCAAAGCCATGAGAGATGAACCAATTGAAGCAGAGGCTTACCTCGTGGCAGTCCCAACTACTGCACCAATTATGGCACCTACACCCTCGAGAAAGGACTCAGTTACTGAAACCGTGGATAATGCGAAACAAATCTTCACCCCTTAGAGTACCAATACAACCCTCTGTAATTTCCCAAAGCACATAAAAAAGCCATGGGAGATTCTCCTCCAATTAGGCTACACACCTGGGAGAGGGTTGGGTCATCAGGAATAGGCATTGAAAGACACGCTTGAGACCCTACAGGAGCATAACGCCACAGGAATGGGATACCCATGGCACTTTTCAAAGGACCTCACCAAGCCCTTGACATGGACACTATCACATCACTTCATATTAGTTGGGTTTCAGTTCAAGGATAAAGTGGCCTGAGATGCACCAATCAAAAAGGAGGCTACTTACACATCGACAGGTCTGAAAGAAGCAGTGAAAGACACCCCTCTCCACTCATAAGGAGCCTCCAACACATTCTTTCTGATGTTCTTGCTGATTCATAATAAATCCCTCCACCACCAAACATCCAAAACAATAACTCACATGGATCACCTTTAGAAGACGATGACCCTGAAGTTATCGACACCCTCGAACTCGACAGCCTAGCCACCCTATTCAGTGAATTGCAACCTTGCCTCTCTGAGTAAGGAGTTGAGGCCATCAACTGACAAGATCAATAGCGAATCACTTCCATGTGGGAGGCAATTCCTGGGGCAAATCCCCCCCAACTCTGTAAATAATTTCTTTCTACTCTTAGACTCTTGCATTTCATTTTCTTATAAATTTACTTGCTAGTATAGGTAATAAAAGGAAAAGATAATTGAACATAAATCTATTATAAGCAACTTAGTACTTAAGGAGAGTATTACCTTTCAATAAGCCACATTTGAAGGGAAAGCTAAAGCCAAACAAGGAAGAACCCTACATCATGGTAGTTGCATATCCGAGCTCTACTTGATCATTAGAGTGCAATGCACTTGAAAGAGTGCTACCCTTGATCAACATGCCTTCACCTAGAGGGTACATAGAGCCTAACATTAAGGTGGAAGGAAAGTCATTCCTAAAACCTATAGGAAAATGAATACTCGATGTGACCTATACTTTGTCTTGCCTCTACACATGCACTACATGGGAAGGTAAGAGAAAGACAAGCTTGGAACCTAGACAAATCATAAAATTGGTTCGCCTTGTATAACGTGATATCCTAGTATAAATTCGAGAAAGTGGTGATGGATGGGCGCACCAAAACAATAGACTTAGATGACACATAAAGGAGGGGAGCGCACATAAATCGAGTATACTATCATAGTGTAAATCCAAAAAGGTTGTGATGAGTCGGTACTTAAAATGGGGGTGAAAACATGGCCAAATAAGTGTGCTATCATAGCATAAACTCAGAAGGTAATGATGGGTAGGCACTTACCAAAAAACACAAAAGAGGAGAGTTCAAAAGAAAGAAAAGAACAAAAAAAAAAGGAAAAGAAAAGAAGGCCAAAAGAAAAAGGAAAAAGAAATCGCGAGAATATGTAAAGCACATTAGGACCAGACATTAGCAACTAGGACTTAGACTATAGCCAATATCGAGAGCTTACTGCATTTCGAGCCTCTCCCATTCTCTTTTCACACATACGCAAAGAGTAAGCAACCTCGAGTATTCAAGGACAATATAGGTTAGGGAATAGCAAACTATTAATATTAGTGTGTGGACCAAAATTCCTAAAAAATGTAGGCATGACACAAGGGACACACCAACGATCATAAGGTACCCCTAGAAAGGCTAAGGCAAACTGTAAACTAAAGTTTGAGATAAGTACTCATCCTTCCTCATTAGAGAATCTAAAAAATAAAACAAAAAAACTCAAAAAAAATAGAAAATCCAAAAAGCCTAAAAAATTAGGAAATTCAAATATCCAAAAAAAAGGACAAAAATCCAATGTAGCAACTAAAGTGGTACCATCCACCCTACATACAAATAAAAACTTAATAAGTAGGGAAATTGAAATTAATCTAGCCCATGATGCAACAATCAACTCACTTGAATTAGAAGTCAATGTCCTACTCAAGTGTATCTCACGGATTGAGTGCATTTTCTCAACAGAGAACACCGCTCTCGCAGTGATCTTTAGAGCATCCATGGATGACTTATAATCGACGTCTACTGGACTCCGATTTTTCACCTCTTCAGTTGAGGTCAAGACTAATTCCCTCCACCTTATTTCCAGACATAAAAATGAGTAATGTTGATTAATACTATGACATATTTTCTCAGTAAGAGTAACCTAGTCAATTCCTCTAAAGCTGCAAAAGATTCATATATGATTACTAACATTTGTTATTAAGTGTACAAGAAGAAATTCCAACATATGTTAGTAAATTTAATGAATCATGGACCTACTACAAAGATGAAAATTTTGGCCCCAAAGCAGAGCAATATTGAAGAATGAGCTCACACCTTTGGAGTTCATAGGGTGTGTGCAGACACATTTTCTTTGACTAAAAGGAAAACATCAATTTGACAAAGGAAAGGTTCACTCTCCCATCCAGCCCTTTATTCATATAACTTATTTACTTACCAAATCGAGTTATAGGATAATGGCCCTTTTTTGAAAGTACTAGTCACACTCGAGGACAGAAAACACTTGACCACAACGAATTACATTCATGCATTTAGCATATGTCTATTTGATATGAGACTAATCATACTTTGCCAGCCTAACCTACCATATGGACCATCCATTACATTGAGTATTGACCCTGTATTAGCATTAGCTAGAATCATTCATCCATGCATTACCTCTCAAATCATTGAAAATGGAACATTGACAGAGCAACATTCTTCAAGAGTGTTAGAAATCCTTAGAACATATAATCCTCCCAAATTTGGTTCAATTTCTACCTATTTTGTTACATTTCCAATTTGAGTAAGCTTTCAAGTAGGATGCCACGTTTTTGTTTTATTTTTCGGTTGACAATTGGATAATTTCCCCATGACCCTCTTAGTCTTTGCATTGTTGAAGTTATCTCTACATGGTCTTGACATGGTCTTAACGCCAACTGTGATACATAACACCAAAACAAGTTTGACCCCTCCATGCCCGAGTCTTCATTATGACAACACTTTAATTGAGTCATTCAACTATGTAACAACGTTTTGAAACCGAATCTGTTTTTCTCTCCACCCTTAGTTGTGCGATAAATTCTGGGAACCATGTGGGTCTTACCTTTTTATTGTGCGATAAATTCCCGAAACTAGAAGGTGTTTTCTAATTTCTTTCACCCCTTATGGCATACTCTTTGAGAGTGAGCTCTCCATTCCAAGAAATGCTTAATGGAGATATCATTCATATCTTGAAGCTAATCTTGTTCTAAGATCAACTCCAAGGAGGGACATCTGTAGATATCCTATTTTTGCATTTTTAAGAGTTAATTAGTGATAGGAAACTTTGAGTCACCTTAAATCATATAACTAAAGACTTTTAACACACCTTTCCATATTTTCCATGATTTATTTAAAAACATTACTTGATTTTTTTGATTCAAAATCATTAGTTGTGACAAAGCTAACACACTCAAACTAGTGGCAAGTTTAGATAACTTGAACATTTTTCTTGATATGAGTGTTGTAACCATGCCAGCGAGGAGATTCCGCAAAAGAATGCGAAATCGGTTGGCAAAATCACGTCGAAAAAACAAAACAAATGGAGTCGCCACCTAATCTATTATGGAAGACAAGGAAAATCATAACATGAAAAATCATGCAAAAAAAAAACAATAAGGACAAGTCTACGAAAAAAACCAGAATGCGGGTAAGGATCCCTGTTACGCACGAGAAAGGTGTTAGGCACCCTCGCACGCCCGATAAAATCGGTCTTCCTTGATTTCACCCATG
>JAMKQA010248382.1:0-13631 GCA_024699735.1 Posidonia australis
GAGGTTTTGTGAATGTTTTGCAAAGAAAATTGCATATGGTTTTAAATGAATGGAAAGAAATTCGTAGGAACCACAAGGGAACCAGGACTTGCCGACGACGTAGTGAGACCTCAAGATAGGTCGGGGAGGGTCCTTGGTGAGTATGGTTGCCGAGTGTGCGGTCCGAGGTAGGAGCCTCGAGACTGTGGTGGTACTAAAAGCCCTGGGGTGAAAAAGACACGGACTACCCTCAGTGCCGGTGCTGTACGGGGCTGGGATTAGAGTCCCCAGTTACTCGGGCACCAGGACGTCCTTAGGACGTACTCCGTGCTTGTACCAGTGAGGGTACATTTTGAGGCTGCGGTCGGGGCGATTGAACTCCAGTACAGGGTGGTTCACCGCGGCACTGCAGTGTGGGTGTGATGACATGGAATCCTCACCAGCTGCTTGTGGCCAGGTCGATCGCCTGTTCGATCGATTATGGCCAGGGTGATGCGACCAGTATGGATATGGAAATAATTGATTTATGTGGTTTTGTGTGTGTGGACTAGTTTCTCGCTCTTGTTGTGGCAAATTGTGCCTTTAGTTTTTAAATGATGTTTTAGGCTAGGAAACTAGATAAAATGATTTGTTTTCTCCAATGTTGAGAATAAAGGCTTTGAAAGAGCATGAGATTTGAAAGAAAAGA
Source organism: Posidonia australis (assembly GCA_024699735.1). Taxonomy (NCBI): domain Eukaryota; kingdom Viridiplantae; phylum Streptophyta; class Magnoliopsida; order Alismatales; family Posidoniaceae; genus Posidonia; species Posidonia australis. The sequence continues at coordinate 668 of JAMKQA010248382.1, forward strand.
AAAGAAAAGTTCGCAAAGTCATTACTTTCTGAGTTTTAAGAATTGTATATAAGGATTTAAAATGATGCTTTCTGGCAAGGTTTTCTGTGTTTTTGGTGTTGTTTTTGGGACGCATACTGGGTGGCATTCTTGTCACTCACGCGTGTTTTCTTGTCCCCTTGTTTTCAGGTGCTGAGCTGTAGGAGCAGTCTTCTCTGGTGTAACTTTTCAAGCTACACTTGCCGCACACAGGTTTAGGTAGTTAGTTTTATTTATTTTAATATTGCTACTTAGTTGCCTTTAATTGTGTTTGGGTAGTTCTCATACTGTTGTGTAGCACTGGGGTGTTACAAATCCGTATCAAGGATCTAGCCCCGAATCTGAGAAGAGAGATACGAAGTCAATCTAGAAAGATAAGCTGCAGTAGAAAGCTCCTTATAATAACAACACATCGTAATAATATCAGATGTAAAAGACTGATACAAATCAAAATCATCCAGTAAGGCCCAAAGTGATCCTATACTGAACCGTCCTCCATCTTCAAAGTAAAAATATGCTCGTAGGCCTCAAAAACATGAGAAATGCTCTTATCATACCCATACATCTGCTTCAAACTTTGTGCCCATAATAAGTAGTTCTTCTCGTTAAGTTTCTCTAATGTACCACTCAAGTTCTTGACAAGAGATTCCTTGGAGGTCCTGAATAACAGAAATCAGACCTGAAACGAGTGTTATCTAGATGCAAAAACACACACCAGAAGCCTCCAAGAGATAAAAAACAGGTGGATAGCAAGCACCACCCTCAGTAGTAGCAAGAAGAAGGAAATATCGCTCTTTTTATGAGTCTTACAGTAATAATGGCCACTGGATCACTCCCGATGATACTAAAAAGAGTCTTTTACACACCAATCACATATAAGTATGCATAGGAGATGGTGACAGAGGTTGTCTGTGACAGAGAAGGGGCCGAGAACCCCTTAGATCAGCCAAACGGGCCTGGAAAGGGCCTACGGCAAAAATCAGGGGCCTTGGAAGGCCTAACGATGGGGAGTAAGCCTACTAGAGGTCCTGATGGTGACGGCCTAACCGAAAAAAGCCTTCAAGTGGCTGAATAGCAGCGAAGGAGGCCTAAGAGGGCCCTGACGGGGCAGGAAGGTGGCCTTGATGGCCTGTAGGCGCCTGAAATGAGGACAGATGAGGCTGACAATGGCGAGAGAAACCTGGGCTGATTTCGTCGGAGTCGAAGGTGGCCTGAGATGGGGTTACCGGCACCGAAGAAGGAAGATAAGGTGGTTGGTGGCTAGGGTTTTTTCCTATACTCTGGTACCATATAAGATAGAAAGAAAAGAGTTTTTTTGTATATTCATATTAGGCCAACAAGATACATAAAAGTAAGATAGATGTAAATGAATTTATAGATGGATATCCAAATACCCTATTAGCCTATTATATCACCTAATACACAATACTCTCATAACTTCAACATATCACATTAAAATACACTGAATGGACTTAATACAAATATCTTGAAGCATAAATAATACGTAAAAATGATTAATAAATGTTTAAAAATAAAAGTGCTTGTAAAAGTTACCGTATAGATGCTTAACATAAATATTTTACTATTTTTTATTTAATTATGAATTTTCCTATTTTTTAATGATTTTATAGAATTATTAGGTTAGATTTATGTAATATCAAGTTATTAACATCAAAACACAAAAAAAACATGAAAAAAACCTAAGACCTGTGTATTATTAAGTTAAATCTACGTAATATCAAGATATTAACATCAAAACACAAAAAAACATTAAAAAGCCTAAGATGTATGTATTCTTAGGTTAAATTTATGTAATATTAAGTTATTAGCATTAAATACAAAAAAAAAGGAAAAACTAAGATCTATGTAGTATTAAGTTAAATCTAATTATTATTACAATAGATCTAAGATTCTATCAGAGATCTACATGAAAAGTTCAAAACACAAACACAAAAAATGAAAAAAAAAAAAATTCTATATAAAAATCAAGTGTTATACCTTAAGGAGAGATAAAATTTAAGAACAATTAAGGAGAAAAGACTCTTCAAGTTTGCAGCGAACCATCAGGATGCAAAGAAGTAGAGGAGATACACAAGGAGTTAGGAACTCATAAAAACGAATAAGTAAATGAGAAGGAAGGCACTTTGATACATATCTGCAACTTTAATGGACATGTCAATCAACACTATTCAAACTCAACGTAAAAAATACACCGTGTTGATTGACACTTTGACACTCATCAAGACATGTCGAAGTTTAGCTCTGACATATGGCATTTCCCGATTTACATTTGTAAATTGTGTTGGCCAACTCAAAATTCGACACGTGTAGGCAAAATATTACTGACACATGTCCATGTTTAATTATATACTGGTAATATAGATAGCAACTTGATTATTCCAATACATGGACATTGGTTCCTTAAAAGAAACTCCAACTTTAGTTAGAAAGGACTTGATCCATTTCATCTTCCAAATTCAGCCTCAGCACTTGATCTTGACATCATATTCTGTTTTTTACTTCTCTACGTTACTAAGTTACCACCAACAAAGGTACAGTATTCAAACGTAGACTTTCAATCCCAACTATCACCAACATAGCCAAAATCTGAGTAGCTAGTGACTTTTAGGTGTCTGTGCTTCTTGTAAAATAATCTCCTACCAGGTGCATTTTTAACATAGGATAGAACTCTGAGGGCAACCCTTTAATGAACCAACTTTAGTTTATGCATGTACTGATTAACCAATCCAACAGTATAGGCAGAATTTAGATGAGTGACAGTTAGGTATATTAAATTACCAAGGAAGCGTTTATACCATCCAACATCCTCAAATACCTTAGAAAACTCATCCCACATGTCCAAACTAGAATCAACTCGAGTAGACTCAAGTTTGCACCTCAATAAACTAGTTTTTGTATTACATTAAATGCATATTTTCTCTGAAACAATGCCACTCCATTCTTCGAATGAGACATTTCAATTCCTAAGAAATACTTACATCTACCTAAGTCTTTAGTCATAAACTATTTCTTGAGAAATTCCTTGCAGTCCTCGACATTAGCACTATCACAGCCAATCAACATAATACCATCCACATAGACAGCAAATATCACACAGCCTGTAGAATTTTTCCTCACAGACATATAATGATTTGTATTGCACTGTCTAAATCCAGTCTTCTCTGTGACCTCATTGAACTTGATAAACCATGCCTTTTGGCTTTACTTGAGGCCATACACAGCTTTTTTCAACCTGTACACATGAGACCTCCTTGAGCAACATACCAGGAGGTTGCACCATGTACACTTTCTCTTGAAAGTCGTTATAGAAGAAAGTATTTTTGATATCCATCCAAAAGAGTGGCCAGTCATGATTGACAACAAGAGAGAAAATTCTAATGGAGTTTAGTTGAGCAATGTGAGAAAGTCTCAAAATAATAAACACTATATGTCTGAATTAAACCACGTGCTACTAGGCGAGACATGTACTGATTAATTGTGCCATTGGATTTATATTTGACTATGTAAACCACTTGCAGCTAACAATCTCAATAACAAAAGGTGTAGGCACTAGATTCCAAGTGTCATGAGAATGCAAAGCAAACATATCTACATCCATAGTAGATTTCAACTCATTAATTTGCAATGCTTCCTTATAAAACCTAGGTAGAGATACAGTAGACAGAGACAAGGCAAAAGTATGATACATAAGATGCAAATGATCATAGGAAACAAAATGAGAAAACGGATGAACAACATATCGTTTACCTCGTTGATAAACAATAGGAAGATCAAAATCATTTACAATAGAAGAAGGCACAGTGGGGCCCGAACATGTAGCCTGAGAATCTAGATTAGGGACATCATCCTGTATGGTTTGTCACGGCCGCCTCTTGTTATAACTTGCAACTATTTTTCAGACAGATCATAACCTCAGAAGAGGTGGTGTTGATCTCAAGAGTAACAATTTGAGGTAAAGGAACAAATGAATCCCTAGCAGAAAGAGATTACAACGCATCTTCAAAGAAAATAACATCAACAAAGATATAATATTTCTTAGTGACACGGTCAAAACAATGATATTCTTTGTGAGTTCTAAAATACCCAACAAACATATATCAAATAGACTGAGGAGATAACTTGTCCAAGTTAGGACTAGTATCGTGAACAAAACAAAGATATTTAAAAATCTCAAAAGGAAGAGAGAACAACTGTTTTTGAGGGAATAATTGGAATAATAGACAATGAGGACTATAAATATGGATAAATGAAGGCATCTAGTTTATTAGATGACATGCATTAAGTGCAGTATTAACCTATAATTCCTTGGAAACCATCATCTTAACCATTAACGTCCTAATAACATCCAACAAGGGGCGGTATTTGTATTCAAACACACCATTTTGCTAAGATGTTCATGGACAAGATGTCTGATGAGGAATACCTTAAGATTCACAAAGGAGAGAAACATTATGTTGCATACACTTAAGGGCATTATTAATACGAAAAATACGTAAAGCGGTAGAAAATTAAGCCTTTATTCCATTGAAAAAAAAATTGATAACATCATATACTTGAGTTCTATCCTTCACGAGAGACCCAAGCCATGCGAGTAAAGTCATTAACAAACACGATGAAATAACGAAACCCATAAATAAAAGAGACATGACATGGACCCTAAGCATTTGAATAAAATAACTCAAAAGAACAATGATACAATTTTTCTAACGAGGATAGGCAAACTCCCTGTGTTTACCTAACTGATACGACTCACACTGTAAAAACCTTACAAAAGATAAATCAGGAACCATCTGCTTTAACTTGTCCAAAGATAGATGTCTCAAACCACAATGCCATAGCGAGGCAACCTTAATAGTAGAAGAGAGATAGGCAGGATTCCGAAGAATATGTTTGTTGCAGAGGCAATACAAACCATCCATTTTAGGTCTCGAAGCAACCCATGTCCCAGTCTGCATATCCTACATGAGAACAGAGGAAGGAAAGAAGGTTATTGAATAGTTAAGGCTCTTTGTAAGCTGACTATCAGAGGAAAGATTAATAGGGAATTTGGAAACATAAAAAACGTCATAAAGGTTCAAGTTGGTGTTAAGAGGCACAACACCTTGACTAGTAACAAAATATTGTAAACCATTGGTAATAATAACTGCAGATATAAAGGTGGAAGGTGAGAAGGGGAAAAATACATTGAGAATATAACATATGTTTGGACGCACCTGAATTTACAACCTAGTCTCTAGTAAAAAGGAAGAACATTGCACTAATGCTTGAAAAAGTTGCATGAGTTGCAACAGCAGGAGAGGATGTTGTAGATTAAAGTAGTCGATCATATTCAATCTAAGAGAGGGTGACAATGTCAGATGCAGGAGCAGTCTTTGTGCCAATCTCAACAGTAATAGTAACATATTGTGTCTATTCTGGTTTTTCAAATTTTCTCAATATTTTTAGGAAATATGATTAGTACGATCACAGTGTTCACATTTTCTAGATCCACAACCTTTGTTGTGGCTACATCCATGACTACGACCATTACTCAACATGGCAGACTAATTAGTGTGTGAAGTAGGGGTACCGGTAGATATCCAAAGAACCTAGGAGAAGATAGCAAACAAGGATGGGACAACATCACTCCCTAGTACGTGGCCATTGATATGTGATGCAATTACTAGTTGAAGAGTTGAGAGGAACCTAACCAAAACCAATTCCTCCCTGTACTCCATCTTTTAAACATTAGGTACAATCGGTTGATGAATCTCTAACTCATCTATCATTGTCTGAAGAGAAGTATAACGGTCAGTGATAGACCTGTCATCCTATTAAATGACAAAAATCTACTTATATAATTCATAAATATGAGAGATATTCTTTTTATGTCCATAGGTCTCCTTTAAGGTGTCCTATATTTTCTTGGCTAAAGTGAGAAACATAATTCCTGCAGAGATTTGTTCATTCATACTATTAACAAGTTAAGAAATCACACCACAATCCATGGCAAACCACTTTTCATATGTTGAATCCTTTGAAGAGGATGGATCAAAAGTGATATGATGCATCTTCCTGTGTGTTTTAATAAAGACAGTAATGATTTGCCAAGAGTTTTTGCCATTGAGTTTGATGGAGTTACCACTCAGATTACATAGCCAGATGTTGGGAGTAGTGCCAGAAGTACTGGAGAAGGACACCATCATAATTAAAAAAAAATGGAAAATAAGTAGTACCATAGGAAGTTTATACGTAGGCAACAAAAACATGTGTACAGAGGTAAGCAGTAGAATCCTCCTCACAACGTAGAGAAGGAAAGAAAAGACCAAGAAGCCCTTAAAAACCACAACAAGAGGATGCCAAAGCTTGGCAACTAAAATCACTAAAACCTTAGGCCACGAAAACATGAAGGGGTGAACGGCGTTGCAACTACTACAAGAGAGGTTGTTGGAGGTTGGGGAGGAGAGGGAGAGCATCAGAGAGGCCGGTAAGCCGACTTGATGGCGCAAGTGAGGCCTATTTGGCCGACGGAGCACAATAACGAGAGAGAAAGGGGGTGGAAGTTGTATGTTCTCTCTCTTTTTTTCTTAGAAAAAAACCCTAGCTCTTAAAACCATGTTAGGAAAATAGGATTGCTTCTTTAATTCTAAGAAGAGAATATATATATATAGGAAACACTAATAGCCTACACAGATACCAAGTACCTCGATATCCATTTACCCATCCAACAAACAAAATTATCTGGCTAGCTTTATGGACAAAATTAAAAATCATCACCATGCTGTCCCCTTGCGGCTGAACTTCATGTAACTCTCCTTTTATGCTTCAATAGAATTTAGCATTTAACATAACGAAGTATACCATTATAGCATTGCATTGTTTTTGAGCATCAGCAAAACAATTTCATTAAACGTAGAAACCGTTACAAAGAACAGAGAAGACAAGACTGTATCAAGTTGATAAGAATAAGAGGCCAAAAGGGCAAAGACAAATTAAAAAAGAGGACCCTCTAACACCGCAACCAAAACAAAATAACAGTGAAAGAAAGGCAGCACAAGAACCACCCTTTAGCACAGACCAAGAGTGTACAATCCTCATGCAAAAAGGATAGCAAACCAAGCAAAAGGAACAGTATCTGAGTCCATCACAAACAGATAGAAGGAAGACCACTCGATTACACTTCAAACAATGACCTCCCTCCATTTTTGCTCTTCTACATAAATTCCTCGGAAGATTCTGTGGTTCCGTTCCGTCCACTGAGTCCACAATATGGCGTGTCGTAGAATTTTCCAAAACCACCCACCTATTACCACAGATACCTCTTTTGTTCATTCATAGCTCCCAAAAAATAATCAATGTCCATTCATGAGACAACATTTAGACCCAGAATTAATTCACCATCTGCTGATGGATGGGCATCCGAAAACTAGGTGCCAGTAGCTTTCCTCTTCACAAAAGCAAAACATCTACTTAGCGGAAACCAATTCTCTTTGGTGTCATTTCCATGACTATTCCTCCATGTAACATTTGCCATGCAAAGAACTGAATTTTTGTTGGAATACGGTAATTCTAAACAAAGTTTGTGCATGCTATCCACAAACCTCTACCTGCAATCACCTGAATAGGAAAAGTGACAGAAAACATCCCTTTGTTACTCCAATGCCACTAGATTGAATCCAGCTAAGATGAGATTAATGAGGAGCCATGGGAATCCAGAAGAGCAATAAGCGATAGGAAATCAATGATTTCGATATCACAAAGATCCCTTCTAGATCCAATATCTCATACAATCCTTGCCTCGGAACATACAAATCACTGTTGAATCCACCCAGAAGGGGAGGCTGCAAAATGAAATAAAGTTGGAAAGGTATATTTTAATGCAGTCACCCCTGTCCACTTATTTACCCAGAATCTCACCCAATTACCACATCCTACTTCTATAACCAACCCACATCTCATAACCTCCTTAGCTTCCAGAATACCTCTCCACATCCATCAACTTCTTCTACTATGCACCCTTACTGAACCCAGTAGTTTGCCTCTGTACATTTTCCCAGAATAACTTGTTGCCATAAACACACTCCATCTTCGCCACCTCGACCTAGTCTCCATATCTATTTCCCAAGAAGTGATAAATTGCAGGACCTAAAATCCCTCAAACCAATTCCACTTACTTTCTGCGAACAACACACTTTGGACCATGCCACCACATGAAAGCCCTTTTTGCACATAAATTTAGCCATAACAATTCCACTTACTTTCGAGGGTGCTTCTCCGTCCATCTGTCCGTCCGTCCGTTCGTCCCCCTCCGTCATCTCCCCCTCAGTCGGTTTTTTGGGCTCTAAAAAGAGGTGGAAGACGGGAGGTTGCTGGTGCAGTGATTGTGGCCTTACGTGGAGAAGAAGAGTGGGTGAGAGTGGATCCGGGGAAGAAGAAGGGCAACTATAGCTTTATTTTTCTATTTCCTAAGTTTTAATCAAATTTGGTTTGGGCTGGGTTGGCTGCGTAATGGGCTGTGGGCTTTTGTTTTGGGTTTTTCTTGGTTTTAGGTTTTTAGCCTTTTGGTTTTTGGTTTTGGTTTTGGTTTTTTGGTTTTAGGTTTTTAATTATTTGTTTTAGTGATTTTAATTAAGTTCTGATTTTGTCATTTTAATTTAGGTTTTAATTTTTTATTATTTTAGGATTTTTCCAGATTTAAATAGATTAGGGTTTTGTGTTTAATTTTGGATTTGATTACTTTTAGAATTATTTTTTAGTTGATTTAATTAGGGTTTCAATTTAAATTTTGATTTAATTGGTTTTACTTAGGATTTAATTTAGAGTTTGATTTAATTGTTTTTTGCTTAATTTTCGTTTGGATTAGGGTTTCTTATTAATCAGCTTTTATTCTTTAATGGATTTTATTGGGTTTTACTTGATTAGAGTTTTAGTTAGGATTTTTCACTTAATTTGTTTGAATTTTAAATGGTTTAAATGGATTTTGATTTTAATTAGGGTTTTCACTTAATTAGTTTAAATTTTCAACATTTAAGTGGATTTTATGTGGTTTTGGTTTGGATTAAAAGTTTTTACTTAATTAATTTAGGTTTTTTGATGATTTAATTGAGTTTGGTCTGGTTTTTTATTTTTTTTAAAATTATGGGTTTTGCTTAGATTAGGTTAGAGTCGGTTTGTGTGGGCCTAAATGGACTTGTGTGGGCTTGAGTGGGTTTGCGGGTTTAGGGTTATAGTGAAGTTAAGGTTTAGGTTTGGTGGTCGCAACCAGAATATCTTTCTGGAGGAATTTGCTGCCGTTTGACTGCAAAATCGGGATGTCTACACATGGTTTAGTAAAAAACAAAATAGTGTTGCACTTTCAACAACGGAGGCTGAATACATTGCAGTTGGTTGTTGTTGTGTCCAAATTTTACGGATGAAATAAACTCTAAAAGACTATGGTATAACCTTATCTACAACTCCTATTTTTTGTGATAATACAAGTGCAATTAATAAATCCAGTTCACCACTTTAGGACTAAACACATAGAAGTAAGACATCATTTCTTAAGAGACCATGCTCTTAAAAATGATATTAAATTAGAATTTATCCCAACTAAGAAACAAGTGGCAAACATTTTTACAAAACCTCTTGATGAACAACAATTTATTAAAATTAGAAGAGATTTAGGAATCTACAAGATATCAAATATAGTACAATAATTTGCTCAAAATACTTTTTTCGGCACTCCGAAAAATTTTGGACTGCCGAAATTTACTGAATGAGCTTCTGATCGGTATACCGATAATAGTCGGACAACCGATATTCTGTCTGTTTTATCAGTTGAATCCTAATTCGGTCTACCGATTTGTTCTGGTCGACCGAAATTCCTTGTCCCAAAAATGCTAGCTTACATTTTCGGACTACTGTTTCACTCTTTGATCTACCGTTTTTCCCTGATTCGGTCAACCGATATTCTACGGTCTACCGAAATCCTCTGTTCCAAAAATAGCCACTTACTTCTTCCGGTCTGTCATTTTTGCCTCTAATCGACCGTTTTTCCCTGAGTCGATCTACCGATCTTCACCGGTCTACCGAAAACCCTTGTTCAAAAATTATAAATTTATTTTTCGGACTACAGATTTATCCTTAAATCTACCATTTTCCCTTGATTCGGTCCATCAATATTTTTTGGTATACCGTTTTGTGCTAGTTTCGTGATAAAACGGTCTACCGATAATTTTTCGGAATACCGTTTTCGTGGATCTATTTATACCAAAAGGCTCCGACTTGTTTCTCACCTTCCGGTTGCCCGAACTACCCTCCTCCTCTTCCGACCTTAGTTCTGGACTTCCGATCTTCGAGAAAATCGTGTCCCCCTTCTTCCTCCTCCACTCGTGCTCACCGATCCACCCTTCCTCACACATGACGCCCAAGAAAATTTGCACTACCGGCCCTAAACAAAAGGCCACGAAGGAAGCCAACTCCTCATCCAATGAAGCTCCAGATCAGGGTTTCAACTTCATCAACGACAAAGCTCAACGTGGTCATTGTGAGCACTTTGCAAATCGAGAAGTTCTTACCAGTAGAAAAGTGATTTTCTCTGAACTTGGGAACATAGAACATCTCTTTGCTTTCCAGAGCCTTGTTCCTTTCCTTGCATCCATTAGTGATAATAGATATTACCCCTACTTAGTTTCCATGTTTTATGCAAATCTAACCATGAGCCATGACACATACACCTCCTATCTTTTTGGCCATGACATTACATTTGATGAACAATTAATCAATCAACTGTTTAAAAATTTCTTCAGTGGAGTTGACATCACCACCTCCATATATGAATTAGGTTGGTCTTATGCCGATATCAATAAAACCATGTCCACAAACAAGAGATCAACATTTAAACCCAACAAAATCAATCAGTTAACCAAAAAAGCTAGGATCATTGCATATATAGTGGCTGCAAACATTGTCCAAAAGAAGGGTCATAATGACGAGCTTAGTGAATTGACTTGCAAAGCCATCTATGTAATAACAAAAAAGATTAAGGTAAATTGGACTAAAATTTTCACTCATTTCATTACCCATGTAAAAACTAAACTCTTCTATGGACCACCTCTCACTTACCTTTTCCAACATTGTGACATATCACTACACAATTAACCCTTTCTTATAGTCAAAACCAATCCCTTAGGGACCATGGCCATTGCAAAAATGGAACAAGCTCTGGATAAGTCCAAAGCTTCAAAAGGTGTTTAGCCTACCTCTTCTTGGGCTCCTACTCCTGATACCTCAGATGAAAAAGAAGAAGGGATTAAAGATCACATCTCCTCACTCTTCTCATCTCTTCAGGAACACATGAACCGGCGTTTTGAAAAAATCGAGGAAGCACACCTAACATCAAGCAACAAGATTCAACAACTTCAATATGATGTCGACTCGCTTTCCTCCCAGCTCGATGATCATGCCATTGACTCCTACAACCGATGGGAGCAAGTCAATGAAAAATTAGAAGAATACTATCAAGAGCATATAAAATTCCAACATCCTCTGCCTCCACCGGAAGATTGATTTACTCCTATTTTCTCCTATTTTTCATGTTTTTGATTGTGTATGAACCAATTATGAGCTATGAACAATTATCAACTCTTATATGGAATGAAATTTTGTTTGAACTACTTGATTGTGACTACACTTTATAATTGATCTCAAATATGGCTTAAGATACTTGCTTATGAAATGAAATCTTACAACATCTTACATGCTCTCACATATGGCTTCGTGTCCTTACATATACTTTTGCTTATGACAAAAAGGAGGGAACAAATATTAGCATACAAGTATTAACATATAAATTAAAAAAGGGTTACTATTGATAGGGGGAGAAATTTAAAAAGGTTACAATTGATAGGGAGAGAAGAATTGAAAAATATTTACGGTTTTATCATCATCCAAAAGAGGGAGATTGTTGGAAAAATGATATTATCTATTTATTTTGATGAAAACAATATGGGCTTTATAAATATTTTCAATCGTATAAGAATGCTCTCAAGGATAGACATGAAGACAAGGCATACAAGACAAGTCATACAAGGCATACTCTAGAGAAAAGAACTAGAAGACATAAAGAAAGGCGAAAGAAGGACTCAAGGGGCAAAATTGTCATTGTATTACATGATTTGATGTAATCTTTTCTTCATGTAATTTCTAGAATTGTAATAATCTCCCATCATAAGTCATCTTCTTAGAAAAATAGAAATACCCGATAGAATACCCTTAAAAACATTGAAGAAAAAAAAATTCAGTTGAGTCCTAAAATGGCATACCGAAAATGTAAATAAATATAAAATTAAGGTTAACGGTTAACTGTATCTGAACGGGTTGTACTAAAACAGTTTTTGGTCAACCGAATTTATCCGGCATACCGAATTGCTCGACCGTTGTAGATTTTGGTCGACCGAAAAATTTCAACGTACTGAATCTTCTATCAGTTGGCAAAAAATTTTCTAGTCGTTAGACACAATTAAAGCTAAGCTTAACACTATAAATCTTGATCTAATGACACCTTAGGAACACAATAAGCATTCACAACTATTATACTATAGTGTTGCAAGTCTTGAGCTAAAATCCCATCCTTTGTATCCTCTCTAGCCATCTTAAGCTTCCTTTCTCATTGCATCAAGCATGGCAAGTGTTGGGAGATCATAAGAGTATTGTAAGAGCTACTGTTGTAATCAAGTTGTAGGATACTAATGCTTCTCTAGAGGGGGGGTGAATAGAGATTTTCCGGTTTTAATTAATTCTTTGGAAATTATTATGCAATCTTAAAAATATTAAAGATTAAGCACAAAACATTCAATCACAAATGCTCAAAGATTTATAGTGGTTCAGCCAACCCCGGCTTAGTCCACTCCTCAAGTTCCCCACTTGAGACTTAACCCTTATATTCAATAACTTAGAATATTAC